>JADBJO010013718.1:31965-51142 GCA_016801955.1 Conus betulinus
TAATACCGAGCAGGGGTAGTACCGAACAGGGTAAATATCGAGCAGGGGTAATATCGAGCAGGGTAATATCGAGCAGGGGTAATATCGAGCAGGGGTAATGTCGAGCAGGGGTAATATCGAGCAGGGGTAATATCGAGCAGGGGTAATATCGAGCAGGGGTAATATCGAGCAGGGTAATATTGAGCAGGGTAATATTGAGCAGGAGTATTGAGCGAGTAATACCGGGTAATATCGAAACATTGAGCAGGTGGAATATCGGACAGGGTGGAGTATGGAGCAGCGACAAGCAAGTGTCGTAGGGGAGGGGAGGGAGGTATTGAGCAGGAGGAGTATTGAATCACTCCCGTCTGCTACAGACTGTAAAAAGGGGGGGGCCACCGTGTTGCACTTGGTCACACAGCAGCATCTGCAGACCCCCCCCCCCCCCCCCCCCCCCCCCCCCCCCCCAGAAAGACACCCTCCCCTTCACACACACACACCACACACACACACACACACACACACACACACACACACACACACACACACACCGAAGGCCCAATGCAGGAATGCATGGACGTTAGAAAAGAAAAAAAAAAAATCAAAAAAAAAAAAAAAAACAAACAAACGAAGAAAGAGAGAGAACAAAACTCCTACTTACAGATCCGAGATAAGTAATAACTCACGTTCAGTGACATCAGCAGCCAGCAGGCATTACGCTGTTGCCCAGTGTTTGAACATGGAGAGGGGGGCTGGTAGTTCTAAAGGACATGTTCGGCATTGTGGGCTACAGCCAGCTTTAGGTTGACTGTCGACACACGTCAATGTATACGGCATTGTGGGCTACAGCCAGCTTTAGGTTTGACTGTCGACACACGTCAATGTATACGGCATTGTGGGCTACAGCCAGCTTTTGGTTTGACTGTCGACACACGTCAATGTATACGGCATTGTGGGCTACAGCCAGCTTTTTTGGTTTGACTGTCGACACACGTCAATGTATACGGCATTGTGGGCTACAGCCAGCTTTTGGTTTGACTGTGACTGTCGACACACGTCAATGAATACGCATTGTGGGCTACTGCCAGCTTTTGGTTTAACTGTCGATGTATACGCAGATTTGACTTCTCCATACTGTCACCCGTCCATCTTACACACATGCGCACATACACTTCGCGCGAACACACACACACACACACACACACACACACACACACACACACACACACACACACACACACCCCCCCCCCCCCCCCCCCCACACACACACACACACACACACACACACACACACACACACACACACACACACACACAAGCATAGGCGCGGACACCCTTTTTCTGTCCCATCTCTGCTCCTCTTATATCCCAGCCCTGTCCCCTCCTTTCCCTGTGAAGTTGTTATTATTTACATTGTGACTGAAGTCTTGTCCACTCGCTATTTGGTTCTGCCCCTCCTTTCCCTGTGAAGTTGTTATTATTTACATTGTGACTGAAGTCTTGTCCACTCGCTATTTGGTTCTGTCCCCTCCTTTCCATGTGAAATTGTTATTATTTACATTGTGACTGACTCTTGTCCACTCGCTATTTGTCCACTCGCTATTTGGTTCTGACCCCCCGCCCCCCCCCCCCCCTTTCCCTGTGAAGGCTGATTGGTGTACTTATTTGTGACTGAACTCTTGTCCACTCGCTATTTGGTTCTGTCCCCGTTCTTGTCCTAAGTGAACAAGGCTGATTGGTGTAGGCCTACTGTTGTTCTCAGCTTGTTCATTGTCCTAAGTGAACAAGGCTGATTGGTGTAGGCCTTACTGTTGTGCTCAGCTTGTTCATTTGGCGGCGCAGGACCACTACATTTATTTTGATATCATTCCATTTTAAATGACATGAAATACTTCATCACGGCTGTGTGTTGTCTGCTTCATCTCTGCCATATTCATCATTAATTTTTAATCCTATCTTTTAATTCTGTGGATCAAGGTGTCGATTAGAGTGGATTGGGGAAGGGAAAAGGGGGGCACGATTCATGCCAGAACATTTGGCAGAAATCTGACCCACTTTCAATTTAAAAGTGTACAGTTCCCACCTTTGTTTTGATTAGTTTGAATTCTACGCCATTCCTTTCAAAACCTGACATTGTCTAGGTCTTCCCGAAACTGCATTCTGTAAGTTGGCATCTGCTTCTGTAATTTTCATTCTGTAAGTTGGCATCTGCTTCATTTGTTTATTCTATAAGTTGGCATCTGCTTCATTTGTTCATTTCTATAAGTTGGCATCTGCTTCATTTGTTCATTTGTTTCATTCTATAAGTTGGCATCTGCTTCATTTGTTTCATTCTGTAAGTTGGCATCTGCTTCATTTGTTTCATTCTGTAAGTTGGCATCTGCTTCATTTGTTTCATTCTGTAAGTTGGCATCTGCTTCATTTGTTTCATTCTGTAAGTTGGCATCTGCTTCATTTGTTTCTTTCTGTAAGTTGGTATCTGCTTCATTTGTTACAAAGCATTAACAGCAAATGCCCGACTTCCAGTGTTAAAACTGTTAGTGTCCTCATACTCTGTTGTGTTGACTAATTTAGAATCTGCATCGCTTGATTCAAAATTGTAAAATAAACAACTGAAAACAGAAGACAGCATTAACAAAACAAAAACCAACCTACAAACCCAACGACAAAAACAACACCGCTCTACCTACCGGTGTTTTAACCTAAACGGTGTTTTAAGTGTGTCCTTCTTCTGCAACTTTGTTTTGATTGATTGAATTAGAGTCTCCAGAATTTGTTTCAGAACCACAACACAGTGCTCCACCGCCCAATTTAGAAATGTGCTGTCCTCTTTTCTCCTCACTCCCCTACCTCCACCCCCTTCCTATTTGTTTGTTGGGGGAGGAGGCGACTTCTGTCTTGCTTGTTTGCGTTGCTGTTGTTTTAATCACTTGATGTAATCTTTTAAACATCGACTTTAAAGCAAACCGCTTTTTCCCGATCAAGCCTGGGAACTATCCTTGCACTCTGCAAGGGAGTGGAGAGAAGAGGGACTGGAGGGATGGGGGGGGGGGGGGGGGGGGGGGGGGGGGGGGGGGGGGGGGGGGGGCTTTCCATAGCTATTAGGCCCCTACCATGGGTAGAAAAAAAAAAACAAAACATTTTCCATTTGAATTTTATTTTATATGAGCAAAATTCACCGGAAAATACGTATCAAAATACGATTTGAAATGGTGATTTTGGTTTTGACTCGTGATTGTTTGGTTTCGTGCGAATATTAGGTTTCTAACGATAATGTTGATGATAAATACGTATTGTAAATTTCCTCTCAGCATCTTGTATCCTTTTACATACACTTTTAAACGGTCAGATTCCTCAATAATTTGTATTTGATTCCTTATCGTTAAAAAAAAAATGATTGGCAGTTAACGACGAATTGCAGGTTCGTGCGTGTACCAGCTTTCAGATTTTGATTTCTGAACTTGTGTCAGATTTGGTTTCACGTGATTTTCATCTTTCTAAAAGTGATTGGAAACAAATTACAGAAGAGACACAATCAAATGTTTACCGACCAGGGGATTTATGAATATTTAACCAGTCAAGCTTATTCAGTTCAGCTCACTGAAAGAAATTCCTCAATTGAATGATTCCTTCGTATAGAAAACTAGCAGTTGATGATGAATAAACTTTGTGAACTGTTCCTCCCTGCATCTGTGACATCATGTAGTTTATGGCTGAAAATATGATAAAATAGAATTTGACGTCCCAACACAATATTCCGGTCAGTCTGTTTTGACTAACATTGTTTGTTTTCTCATAATTCATATCATGCATTTTTTTTTTTTTTTTTACCCTCAGCCAGTGAAAATCAATGAATGTTTTGAGACTAACATTATGACTCGGTCACCGTAGGACTGTGAGACATTCAACGATGTTATGATGATGCCGTTGTTGTGATACCCCAGGCTATTCCGGGCATACCACTACCAGGGTTAACAAATATACGCGCACGCGCTCGCGCCCGTGCGCAGGCGCGCGCGCGCACACACACACACACACACACACACACACACACACACAAGCACGCGCGTGTGTGCACGCACGCACGCACACATACACGCACACGCACACCATGTTTCATCTGAATGTATTTCATGTAAAAAAAAACGTTTAGCAGCAGAGATATTTTGGCTTCTCGGTTATTGACAGCTTTGCTTTCACGTGAATGTTATTTTTCCGATAATGGTAGCAAAACCAAATTCAGAACAGATTCTTTCACACATTAACCGGCTGAGGGATTTCAGTTGTTATATCATAGAATTTGACGTCCGAACACACCGGTACACCTTTAAGATCGTTCAGATTTTTAGATTTGACCAGTAACAACGAATTGCTAAAGGTCCATGCATGCATGCGTGAGTGTGAACAAAGGAAAAATCGCTCGTGGATACACACGACTTGGTATAACTGCATTCATCCGTTCCGTATTGTAAAGGTTATTTCTCCTAGATCAGTACCTAACATGGTCCAAACAATGATGTTGGATATAGCCTAATTTAAAGGTTTTTCTTTCTCTCTTTTCCCCTCGAACTAAATAGAGAAAACACTTTCAGATAAAAATATTATATATCAATGTACGGTATCTGTGTCATACGGTATATTTGATTCTTTGTCTTTAAAAGTTTTGGCAGTTCACGCTGATTTGGTAAAGATTCGCGCGCGCGTGCGTGCGAGAATGCGCGTGTGTGCTTGTGCGTGTGTAAAAACGAAGCAAAATTATCTCCTTCGCTCTTGGATTTCACACATACTGTGAGCTTGCGCGCGCGCGTGCGCGCGTGTGTGTGAAAACGAAGGAAAGTTTATCTCTTCGGTCTCGGATTTGACACTTAGGCCACTAGCCTAGTTCTGCCCATGAACACAATTTTGGTGCAAGGGAAACAACTGTAAAATAAAAATTTTTTTTTTTCTTCTTCCTAAAATACTGGTTCACTCACTCAAAAACGAGTAGGTCACCAGCGCACATGTTAAAAAGTAAAATAAAATTAAATAAAGTGCGACTCAGCCTGTTGGCCCCCGGAGCAAAATATGGCGACAATGGGTTGCACACGATATTCAAAAAGTTAAAAAGCAATGGCCAGATTCAGGCCCAGGTAACCATAAAATATCTGGGGAATTTGAAATAGAAAGTTAGTTAATAACCAGAGCTAAAACTGTCGCATCAATGTGATTTTTAAATGAGACTGCATTCGTGGCAATGTTGATGGCACCCGGCAGTGAGTTCAACAGCCGTACAGAACTGATTGCCTTGTGTGTGTGTGTGTGTTGTTGTTGTTGTTGTCTTCAATTTAACGTCTTTCCACATTAAGTGATATTAGACGAAGGGAAAGGATTTGGAGAGGGGGAGCATGAGGAGGAGGTGGGTGGGGGGTTATCTTGCAATGTGTGTGTGTGTGTGTGTGTTGTCTTGTTTTCAGATAAAAAAAAAAAAAAAAAAAAAAAAAACGTTAACATCAGGGGTGGGAATTTATCCGTTTTTTTTTTCAACTGTCCTGCGAAAAAGAAAATTTTCTGGTGAAAAAAAAAATTCTGCCGAAAAAAAAAAAAAAAAAAAGGGTAAATTCTGAAGCGAGTGGCGTTTTGGTTCTTTTCCAGTCAAAAGACGTTTTGTGAAGCCGCCACAACGTGTTCCACTCGCTCCAGAGGAAACTTTTATGCTGATCTCTCTGAAAAATTGTAGGTATGCTCATTATGGGTCACGGATGATACCCGATATTTTATGACACATGTTTGAGTGTGATTTTTTTTTTTCATCATAACGCATGTTTGATTGTGACTTTTTTTTTTTTTTACACGAGTATTCAAGATAAACTGGGTGTACGTTTATATGCTTTGCATCCTGTTCTTCCTGGCTAGGCCTTGCCCAGAAAGGAGAGTGCCATAGACTGTGATGGGAAGAATGGAACCATCTAGCTGAGTTTAATCCAGTTATTGGACACATCTCTGAGAGCGCTGCATAGCTTTCCTGCCCAACACCGCAGGTATCAGCGTCTGTCGAGCCTTGTTGACGCCAGATTCTGTGGCCCTTCATGCCTTCTCTTACGAGATTCACGTCAAAATTTAAAAAAAAAAAAAAAACAAAAAAAAAAAAAAACAAGATGGAATGTCGTGTGGGGTTTTTTGTTGTTTTTTTTTTTTTTTTTTTTAACCTGGTTTACGTTTTGTTGGTTTGTTTGTTTTCTCATACTGCAAATCATGCATTATCAGGGCGACCCAGTCGAAATATTCTCCAAATAAGTTTTTGATTCTGAGTCTGCGACTACTTTTTTTCTGTCGAATCCAGAATCCAGAAACCTATATTCTTAATTAGAATATTTGTGTACTTGCTGCTTAGCCCTTTCTGAACTTGTGTGCTTACACCTTAATTAACTTGAAATAATCTACTGCACTGCTGGTTTATTCTTTATGGGCAAGTGAAATTGTCAATTGATAATAATAATATTAATATAAAAAACAGTTCTGGGGAAAAAAGGAAAAATGCAGATAGCTTTTTACTTTACAGGAAGCAATCAATATAACAAGTCTTTTAAGTTAGACTAGTATTTGGTATAGTAGAAAGAAACTCGTGGAGAGCGCGTGGCAGCAGAGAGTCCTCAGAAGAGAAGCCCCCTTCAAGCGAGTTTCGGGCCTTATCTCCTGACACTCTAGGGGGGTTGGGCCACACACCGGTTCATGACTCCGGATGTCCTCTGCTGCTGCCCCCTTTTTTTTTTTTTTTTTTTTTTTTTTTCCCCATCTTGGGATGAGCCATGACTGGGATTCGAACCCATGCCCTTCTGGACATGCTCATTTCCACTTAATGACTCGCGCACTAACCACTGAGCCACAGGAACACCTGATATTTGTAGGAAAGTTAAGCCTTATGAAGTTCACTTTTGTTCCTCCTTGACCAGATCCAACTTGAACACCTCTCTGCCGCTTCTGCCATTGCTTTCAGGGCTTTTGCTTTTTTTTCCCTTCCTGCAACTGAGAGCTGTTTCATGAGGCTGTATGCAGACGTTCCCACAAACTCCCTAGCTCCAATTTCTGCAGTGAGGACTTTGACCTGATAGCCTTCTCTCCTCAGGCTGTTTGCCAGATATATACTTTGTGCTTTTTACAATCATCAGTATGATGTATTAATAATCTGTTATGTTGAAGGCAAGTTTGGAATTGCGTGTTTTCATCTTGGAACACAGTTTATGTCTGCATAATCCAAGTTGTCACTGACTTTATAATCCTGTGTGCTTCACTTCAACCAATTACAGATGTTCCCATCACCTGTTTGAGTATGATAATGCCGCTACTGATGTGTCAGCCGTACGTCAATGAACATACAGGCAAGGGAACCTCCTGCTTGGTCTTCTTGGCTGTGGGTGGAAGGAAGAAAATAGGATTGCAGATATACTATGTATGCTAGGCTGATGTTACAGCCATAGTGAAAACTGCCTGTGATAGAAGACTCACCCTATGAAGTGCCATCAAATGAAAAAAAAGCATGAAATGAAAAAGAAAAGGATCAAAAATGAAAAAAAGAGGATGAAATGAAAAAAAGCAACACCCATATGGCACTAATTCCATTTGTTTCCTTCATAAACAATAAAAAGCAATACAAATCAAATCATCTTAAATCCTCTCACACTCCACTTCATGGTGTCCCATTCTGATCTGCACTGCAGAGCCAGGTCTCCCATACCAGTCCAAAATTCCATGTCATGTACTACTACTAGTCACAGTGAAACATATTCTTTAAGAGTGTTGGGATTGCATGATGTGAGATGTCAACACTTTGCAGCACACTCCATGAAAACCTTGTTCAGAGATGTCCTCTCATGATGTGATCTTTGAATTTCTGAAATAATTTACATTTTCATCTGACTTAAGATTTTATGGAGGAAAGATTTTTTAACAAAATTCTTGGTGTGTTTTTTTAGAGGTTGTGTTTTAAAGAGTTGTGTGAAAGATTTAGAAAAAAGAAAAATTTGTATGGCTTGTGAGTTGACTTGAACGTGGTGACAGCCCTGATATGGCCCTTTGCGCTTGGCTGGGCTATAAGCGACATTAACTACTTACCTACCTACCAGTCCAAAATCATTTACGTTGGCAAGAGTTCAGATGGGGGGGAGGGGAGAAGGGGGGGGCAGGGGAGAGATAGCGTTTGTCTTAATGTCCATGAGGAAAGCTCAATAAAACAAATCATGTCCTTCAGAAGTGCACTCAGAACGCTTGTTACCACCACCAAAGAGACTTGGTTGCAGTGCAGGATCTCACCTAGTTGGCAGCCTCACCGCACACTTGTTATCTGCCTCTATACTGTTGGGATTGGGACTGGATACTGAGCCAACCGAGTTCTATTGTTATAGTGGAGAATTCTTATGGTGTGTGTTGTTTGTGTCTGTGAGAGATGGACTGTATGTGTGTGTGTGCAATACCATGGAGAAGGTATAATAAAATGGCAGTCAACTGGAGGATGATAATTGATAGTGATGTGAAACTACTAACAACCCAGGTCACAGAGTAACTCTATCTTGTATTTGTCAATGTGACCCCCATTTCCAAACGAGTTATCTGCAGGGCTTAAAATCCTCCATCACCTGATGGAAACGTACTCTGCCCACCATCCCAAAATTTCAGCTGAAATAGGAATTGAAACATTCCCACAAAGTCTTCATGAGAGGGGAGGGGGGGGTGTGTGTGTGTGTGAGATGGGGAGGGGGAAGACCGGAGATTTGGGAGGGGAAGGAGGAGGGTATGATTGACGGTGGGGAGTAGGGGGAAGTGAGGGGGGAAAAGCCCACCTAACAAACCAACCTCTCACGCCTGTTATCACGCTTCTTGGCTTTCCTCGTGCCTTCCTTGTGGACTCTCTTTCTTTTTGCTGTAAGGCTGGTCTTATTGGGGACTAGCCAACTGGTGGGACGATTTGTTACAATTTCTACATACAACTCTATGATGCCGCCTCTTGTCTGTCTGTCTGTCTCCCCCCCCCCCCCCCCCCCCCCCCCCCCCCCCCTCTCACTTTTTCTTTCTCTCTTTCGGAAAATCTGAAAGAAAGGAAAATCAGTGAAGTTTTAAGTCTTTTTTTTTGTTGTTTGTTTCATTGATGTTGTTCTCTTTGCATAAGCAAGCAGCACATTATCAGTGAGAGTGCCAGTTCACCCACATTAGAACATTAACAAAGCTTTTGGTATTTTTTGTATTTTTTTGGCTTGTGTGTGTGTTCAACAGATCAAGTAGCATTTTTTGCGAATGTTCTTTTAAAAGAGGGTGGTGATACACAGCGTAGAAAACAATTTAAAGTTTTACATAGTAAAGTTTCCAACTGAAATGACTGAAGGCGGAACATGAAGCAAAATTTAGGTGTACAACTATGGCTGTGGGGTGCATGTCTGTTTCTGCTTGATTGTGATACCCCCTGGTGTTGATAGGTTGAGAACTGTGGCCGTGCATGAGGAACACATACACACAGTGACACACACACACACACACACACACACACACACACACTGTGAGTGATTTTCAGAGACCCCTTATTGTGACCATTACTGGCAGTGGTATAAATGTTGCAGGTGATCTGTGACGCTGACCTTTTGTTCATCAACGTCATTGCTCGCTAGCCTGGGTCTGTGCATGATGCACGTTTTCTTCGCAGGAGTGCCATTTTCCGGGATTTTGAGTCCCCCAGGTTTGTGTTATTTTCAGTGCTTCTGTGTTTCCATCTTTGGAGTAGTCATTCAAAAGAGACCGCAAGAAATCTTTGTAATATTGTCATAAGCATAAACTAATCATGAAAAAATGTTAACAGATCTGCATTTTTGGCCAGAAAAAAATCCTAGCCCCATATATCGGGGGGGGGGGGGGGGGGGGGGGGGGGGGGGGTTTGCCAAGTATTGTGCCACAGTGGGGTATTCCAAAGAGCATGTGTAAGTCTGTGAATAATGACATAGTTTTCTAATATATGATGGAAGAAGATGAGGATGATTAAGATGATGCTATGGAGTTCTGTTTAGATTTGAGGCTGCATGGAGAGTCGTTCTCTTCGCTGTCTGTTATAATGTAGTATCAGTCTTTTCATGGGGCCCATAGCTCTCTGAGTAGTTGTCGACCTTAGTATGGAAAACTCCACTGTGGGCCTATTGGATTCAAACCCATGCATCCTGAATGGTCAGCCTGCAATTATAACCATTGTGATTCAGTTGCCAGTATGAAGATGTAGTCTGTGTTGTTGCTGTAGTGGTGCAGCTGATCATCGGCCGAGAGTCTGTTCTTCTGACCAGAGTCTTTTGTACTGACTTTTAATGATTTAGAGTTTCAAATGGAGGTAGGTTCATATCGGGACTTGCCTTCTTGTTCATGCCTGATGTTTTCTAGTTTAAGTTTCTTCACTCTGTAACGTTGGAAAACAGTGCTGAAGAGATCGACATCTGCCTTAACCCAAAATAACCCAAATCCTAATCCATGGTGAGGATAAGAGCAAGAATGGAAAGGGGCACTGATCTCCCGCATGCACGTTGCCATCACAAGTCCCAAACAGAACCACCACCTGAGACCATGACACTAGTCCTGGCAATGGGACTGAAAATGTGAATGACTCACTTCCACATATAAAAGTTTGAAAGGCACAGGAATAATATATATAGGTGCACAGCCAGCAACACACACCACCAGGATCAAACTCATAATCAGTTCATTGATTTGACTGAAATTTACTAACATTTTTTGCTTTTTTTTCACAGGAAGCGAGTGCCAGGGGTGATACTGGGTGACAGTGGGTACATGTTGAGGGAGGCTGATGATGCCAATACCAAATCCAGCCAACAGCGCTGAACGGGCATATAACTATGCCCACTGTTCCAAGAGGTGCACAGTCGGCGGGCCATTGGGGTGGCAAAGAGAAGTTGGCACTGCCTCCACAACGGCTTGCAAGTGGAGCCTGCGAGGGCTTGTGAGGTCAGTGTAAACCAATGACAGTCTGGTTGAGCAAAAGTTCATTAGCTCCTTTGCATGTGCTTCTCTTCAACAACTACAAAAATAAAGATATTGTAATGCAATATTACCTCAGGTTTCACATGTTGTAAAATCATAGTAAATTTCATTAATTACTTCACTATATCACTTTCCTGCATAAAAAAAAGCTATCAGTGTTGTCAGCTGGGTGTGAGCACCCTTCTTCTTCTGCGTTCCAGAATTTATCAGATTTCCGGACCAGTTTGATGGATGAAGGCTGCTGTTGTCTTCAGATCCTCCATTGCCCCCACGCTTTACCACAAATGTGGCTCTGTGCGGCCAGCGCTGTATCAGCGCATCCTGGTAATACTAAAGGGGGCAAGACTGAATGTGCTGTAGTGTTTGTAGGCCTGTCTCACGCAAACATTCAGGACATGAGGTGTGTGCGATAGCCCACACAGTGGAAATGGGCTTGCAATCGACAGTGACCAATTCGTAGTCTGAAGATGTGGTCTGTACTTGGGACAGCTGATCACGGACAGGTGTATGTGTTCTTCTTCCCAGAGGCTTTTGTGCTTACTTTGAATGATTTTGCAGTTTCAAATGGAGGTTGGTTCATGTCGGAACTTTCTCTCATTCACATTTTTTTTTTTTCCCTATGTAACGTTGGAAGACAGTGCTGAAGAGATCTACACTGCCTTAACCCTCCAGCAAGAATGGAAAGGGGCACTGGTCTCGCGCATGCGCATTGCCATCACCAGTCCCAAACAGAAACCACCACCTGAGACCATGATGCTAGTCCTGGCAATGGGACTGAAAATCTGCATTACTCATTTCAATATATCAAAGTTTGGAAAGCACAGGCAGAAGATTATAGGTGCACCAGCCGCAGTGGGCAAAAGTGGTTAGCATCGCGGACTCCCGGCTGGGAGGTCGTGGGTTCAAATCCCATCAGAGTCATGTGGGTTTTTCTGCCCCGACCGGCTCCTACCCAGAGTTGAGTTTTTGCTGCGGTCTCAGTTGGGAAGACTGGGACCACACAGTCGAGTTTCATCCACTTAATGGATGCGTTTCTGAGAGTGTTGCTCAAATTTCCTGACCAACACTGCAGGTGCCTGTATCTCTCGGGCCTGGTTGACGCCGGGATATATTATGAAAGGAAGCGTAGAGTACAGCCCTGCCATGTAGTCTCAGACCAAAATGGAAATCCGTAGCATCATCTTAATCATCCTCATTCTCATCGATCAGCATTAAAAAAAAAAAAAAATGTCTCAATTTCTGTGGCCCGTCATGCCCTGCTTTCATGGTGACCTCCATTTCAATGTCCTCTCCACGTCTGTGGCCTTGGTTTGGTTCCGTCAGGGTCATCGGTATTGGTGAGTCCATGGGGGGGCTGTTGTTGGACGGATGTGGTGGCACCCTCCAGAGGGAGAGCTCACTCACGCCGGCTCCGCAACTAAGCAATTATTGTCGTCAGTAGGGGGGGCTTAGTAGGTGGTGCCCTGCGTATGTTAGATCAGAACACTCGCCACTGAACACCACCGAAGACTCAGCAGCAGCAGTGCAGTGTCTCCTCCGGTGGGTTGCCTCTTGACGACTTGACATTGACTGCTCCCTGTGGATTGCCCGTGCCGGGGCCGCGGCGGGGACCGGCCGGGCTGTGGACGGGGCGTCGGAACAAGTGGTGTGGGTGCACTGCCTCTGAGGTGGCGCAGAAGTTGGGACAGCAAAAAAAAAAAAAAAAAAAAAAAAGATTATAGGTGCACAGCAAGCACACACACAACACCAGGATCAAACTCATAATCAGTTCAGTTTAGTAGTGTATTGAAGCCTTTTCATCAAACATGACATCAGACTGAATTGAAAGAAAAAGTATTAAACAAAGAAACAAACAGAACTCGCCTAAATAAAGAGTTACAATAAAAAGAATGCAATACTTAACAAAAAATAAATAATGTAACTACCTTAATCAAGAAAAATACCATAGCTTGCCTATAAGTATGTGATTGGCTAAGAACAGCATCCATATAAAAAAAAAAAAAAAAATATAGCTGTGTACAGAATATTTTCGACACTGCATGTTCATTGTATACAACCTCAGCATGATACAATTGATGTAGTAATGGGCATCCAAGAAGAATATGCAGAACAAAAATAGAATCATTACATGCACATAAAACATGTGAAAAATTCATGTTACAAGACTGTAGTCCTAATTTCACCATATTGTGAGCTACATTTCTGGAACCCAAGGAGCCACATTTTGAAAACATGCATAAAAAATTTTCATGAACAAATGAATTTTTTTTTTTTTTTGAGCTGCCACAGTTTAGTGTTTAGCATTTGGGAGTTACAAGCAAGAAGTCCTGGGTTCGAAATTTATGGCACTGTTAGTGTGTTTCAATAGGAAAGGCAGTGTAGTCAAATTTTCATAAATCCGACCAGGTGCAAATGGGTACTGGATATAAGAATTATCATTGGGTGAGGTTAAAATGTTGAAAGGAGGTAACTGGGCCCCACCTCACTATGCCAAGCCTTAGACACAAGCAAAAAGTCATTGTCCTTACAGCCTTGATAAAAAGCTAAGGGGGCTTGTTTTTATCTTTGACTGCTGGTTCACACATGTAAATGTGCAAATTTCATGGAAACATGTACAGTAGAATCTGGTTATAAGAAAGTTGAGGGGAACTTTTTTTTTGTTTCTTCATAACCGAGTTTTCTTACAGCTGTTTTTTATAATCGAGAGTTAAAAAAAATTTTTTAGAATGTTTCTCATATCCGAGTTTTTGTTTTTTTTTTGCTTTGGTTCTCTTTTTCTCTGCACTGTAATTGTTAGTATGTGTATGTCAGTGTTAGAAAAGAGAGAGAGAGAGACTGAGACAGACAGGGATTGAGAAACACATACAAAGAAAGAGAGAGACAAAGAGAGTCACACAGAGAGAGAGAGAGAGAGAGAGAGAGAGAGAGAGAGAGAGAGAGAGAGGAGAGAGAGAGAGAGAAGGCTCTTTGATTTCGCAAGTAAACTTTGGCCTGTGACATAAAACTTCTAGTGTGTTTTCTTTTTTTCTTATCACTTTCTCCCCCCCCCCCCCCCCCCCCTCTCTCTCTCTCTCTCTCTCTCTCTCTACACACACACGCACACACACAACACACACACAAACGCATAAACGCGATAGACAAGTAAAAATGCGACAAAGGAGAGTATAGATTTATTCTTGGAGCCATTGCCGTCATGAGAGAGAAAGAGGGATCAACATTTTCGTGTGTATGATGTGTGTGTGGGGGGAGAGAGAGAGAGAGAGAGATTTAGAACGCAACGGTTAATAGTTAAAGTCAACATAATTGTAAGGAAATTTCCCAATATTAACAAAATGCACCTATAAATAAATGAATCACTTATTCTCGGACGAGTCCTCAGTCCAAAAGGTGTTTTTTAAACACAAACCATAACACACCAAAGGCACCACTGATCATCGTCGCTTTGCGATGGACATCCATGATGGTGTGTGTGTGTGTGTGTGTGTGTGTGTGTGTGCGCGCTTACAAATATGCAAGTACATATATATATATATTCTTTTTTAAGAAGAATGCATACAAAATGTTACCATATGTTGTTTGGGGGGATTGCATCAGAGACAATACTATATCACACACTACAAAAGATTTATTTCAAGCCTTGTGTAGAGAATCGTCTTGAAATGCAGGTAGAACTGTTTTTATAATTTGTCATCGGAACAGAACATGAAAGCTTGAAAGTATGAGAGAGAGAGAGAGAGTGTGTGTGTGTGTGTACGCACCCACACAAGTATTTACGAGCAGTATTTAACAGCGCTCAGCAATACTCTGAATTGGAGTTAACAGGTACTCACGAGTTGTAGGCTGTTACATATTGATGCTGTCAAATGTGAAATGAACGAATGAATATGAACATAGCACGTGATTCCTTGACTATTTATCAAGCTTCTAACATATGTGCACATGCACGAGAAACAAAGACAGACAGAGAGGGGGAGGGAGTGATGGAGAGAGGGGGGGGGGGGGGGGGGGGAAAGAGTGTGTGAGAGAGAGAGAGAGAGAGAGAGGGGGGGGGGGGGGGGAGTGAGTGAGGGAGAGAGGGGAGAGTGTGTGTGTGTGTGTGTGTGTGTGAGAGAGAGAGAGAGAGAGAGAGAGAGAGGGCGTGGCAAGGGGGTGGTGGTGGAAATAGTAACATACCTCGCTTGGACAAACCATTGCAGAAGTTGATTGTCAATGTACTCATGTTTCACCTTCCTATTCTTTTGCTGTAGTTGCGGGTCAGTTGTACTGCCCAAGAACTGATTTTTGTATTTGTCCCTTTGTTTTACATTGTTGCACAGAGTAGCAAGAGAAATCTGAAATTCTTCAGCAATCAACGTCTTTTTCTTTTTCGGGTTTCTCTCCACAGCATCCAAAATTTGGATTTTTCGTTTCAGCGAAACTGCTTGTCTTTTGTGTTTGTCAGCCATCTTCATTTTACATTGTATAAAGCCTTGCCTTGCATTGAAGATGCACTGGTGTGAAGAGAGAGGGGGGGGGGGGGGGGGGGGGGTTTCAAACACCTCATAATCAAGCGCCAGCGTTTTGCCTAGCTTACATCCGGATATCCCATCTCTTAGGTGACATCAAAGGGCCCACATCCTGTCCCGCCAATTCCTGTGACCTGCATCATGGAATTGTTGGGGGGGGGGGGCTTTTTTTTATATAGGTATATAGGTATGCAGGCCCACCGAGAAAATCTTTCAACAGCCGAGACTTTCTTACATCCGAGGGAAAGTTTCACCAGGGTCAGCTAAACCTGTTTTTTTACAAGCGAGTTTTCTTACAACCGAGTATTTTAAGTAATGTTAAAGAATCCTCTCAGCAGGGGGAAAAACCATTTGATTTCTTATAGCCGAGTTTTCTTATAACCGAGTTTCTTATAAACGGATTCTACTGTACATGTTCTGTTTGGTTTTCCAGATCATCATCACTGCCTGCCTGATCCTGCACAACTTTGCAAGACGCAACAACATCAACCTGCCACCGGACAACATTGACCTGCCACAAGAAACTCCAGAAGATGACGTCCACAGAGGTCCAGAAGTGAATGCTCAAGGTGAAGTGGCTGAACAGGCCAACCCACAGGCACACGACCCCACTGAAAGAAGGCAACGGGCTGCGGGTCAGTCAGTTCGACAGAGGTTCATCGAGCGATATTTTATGGCTGCATAGTTTCAGATGTTCCATGGGAAAAACAAAGCTATCTTCAGAAATGAGATTCTTTTCCAAACACTGCTGGCTGGCTGGCTGGGAACCCATGATGCAGGCCATATTGACCCAAACTGGTCACGTAAAAAAACATCATACATGACCAATCATTAAGTTGACATAATACTGTATTATGTCAATTCAAGAAATGACACTCTTTCCCAGACAGTCTTATTTCTCGGTCGTCGATACCAATTCATGCATTGCTTGCTAGCACTATCCCCATGAAAACTACATTGAATTTTACCAAAGCATGTGTGGTCTCATCTGTAGTACAGCGCCTCCCTGTGAATAAGATGACAGAATGTTGTTGAAATAGTCATGCCTGTCATAAATGGTTTCACATTTTGACTGACACTGGCAATAAGTGTGTAAGCACAATGATTACAGGACTCCATATTTTTTAGCATAATAACTAACCTCCAAAGGGAAGAATAATTTTCAACAGCTAGAAACATTGGAACTACTAGAAACAATAATTCTTCAGGCACATGAGGGAACAAGAAATTAGTTGCAATCCATAGTTGCTGGAGAAAGAAAACTAAGAATTTCGTCAAACCACATCAAGAATTACTGACATAAAACTTTCTGTCAAGCATTACTTGAGAACTAAACGTGTCACAACTCTCTGTAAAAAAATAATGGGAGGTTGAGCAATCTTACAGTTGTGCAAATCGTGAAATCAAGCATTACTCTAAACCAAGCTCTCATTTACATTTCAGAATTTCTAATTGTTCTCTCCCAATTCTTAGATTGTTCAGAGCAGTTTCTCTCTCAATTCGGGGATTGTTTCAGAGCAGTTGCACTCTTGTAAAACTCTGTCCTACATTTGTCGGTTTCCACCTGGCTGTCACTTTGCTGTTGTAAGCCAGCATCATATTTCATTTGCTTCTCTGATGTCGCGGATCTCCTCTTCACACCCCGGGTGGTCAGTGTCATGGGTATATGCTGAAATAAGAAGACACAAGTTTTTAATGCACACCAATATTTGGCTTTTCTTGTGACTTTTGTGCAAACATAATCAGTACAGATACAGCAAAGCTGTCGTGTTTATATTTGAGATCAGATTGTGAGCATTTATGTGGGATTGCTGGAATGAAGAGTAGCCACTTCTACGATTTCTGAAAGTTTGATGGGAGGGGTGCTTTCAGACAGTGATAGCTGGGATGAGAAGCATGTGGAATGTATTGCCAGTGAATTCATGATTCTCTATCAACATGATTACTGATTCATAGTACTGGCGTGTATGATTTTAATACCTTGTACTTGACGTACTCTTTTGTGTTTGTGCTTTGTTAATTTTATATGTGCTGTGTTGATAAATTAACATGTATCCACTGTTCTAAAACTGTAGTTTGTGCCTGTTCTTTTCATTAAAGGCTGTACAAAATGCATTACATTCTGATTTTGCCTCAGTGGATGAGGTTCAAGAGTGAACTGCATGAAAGGCAGAACTGACAATGAGTAATGACATTAAGAGTGTACACCGCAGATTTCCATTCAGACAAATGTCTTTTTCTGTTCTACATATTCAGGTTATTAAAAAAAAAGTTTTAAAAAAAGTATTATCGCTGGTGATCATCCCCAGTTGGGTGGATATGTGTCAGAGTTGTTTTGGGGTTATTTTTTATGTCTTTTTTCCCCTATTGCTGCTACAGAACCATGCTCCAGTAAGTATCACCAAAGATCATGTGACATATTTCTAAATGCAATAATGGATGATGATGATGATGATGATAGTGATTTAGGTGCTATGGAGTTCAATTTCAGTATGGGTCTCTGTGACAGGGCTGATTTTTATGCTTTTTTTCATAACACATCAAAGACAGATTATATTCTGCCATCAACCAGGCCTAAGAGAAACAGGCCCTTGCAGTGTTGTTCATGAAAGTGAAGACCATGGAAGGTAGAAAAAAGAGAAAATAGCCACCGAGACAACAGAGAATGTGATAGTGAAGTGGAACCTCCTGAAAACATACTGCACACATGTGGTTTTAAAGCGTAAGGTTCCCTGAAGTCAGTCAGCGGATCCCAACTGCATTACAAAGTGTTTCAAAGAAATGGGTTATTTCTGGTAAAGGTTTTTATGTCTGCATGTCATATCCAACAACTATGAAGGTATTTCCTGACCTGCCTTCCTTGCACCTGGAGCTGGTGTGGACACAGAGCTGGCTGCCTCTAAATCCAAGATCATTTCATCTGTAAAAAGAAAAACTGTTATAGATTCTGTCACTGTCAGGGTATCTTGCGTGGTTCGCATCGGAGTCAATATTCCCTCTATGTGTGCTAGTGTGAGCTGGCGAACATTTTCTGCTCATGTCGCATGCGTGTGTGTGTGCATCAGTGGATATCTGTGTGAAAGCACAGCTTGGGGGAGGGTAGGGAGATATCTTGAACTCTTTAATGTTTTCTGCGGAAGTGGGGAAATTGGGTCATGCATCATCTCACTGTGAATTGTCCAATCATAGTTAGCCTTATGTTGAATTATCCAATCATAGCCAAGTTTACAGTAAAACAGGTTGAGGGTTAGGTGAACAGTCTCTCAGTGTGTTTTGCAGCTGATTCAGAGTGGAAGTCTCTGACGTTTGTGTGCTGTTTTCTATGTTGGGAAGTCCCTGGGAATCCTTTCAGGAACCTCATGTTCAGGGTTCTGACTTACAGATTAGCGGAGCTGCCTTGAGTCTGGATGGGACTGATTCTGTGTTTTTCTGTGTAATATTCGTCTCGCTGTTGGAGGTACAGTGGAAGGACTGTTGTTACTGTAATTTGTGAAACAGCAAGTAGCCTAGGTTTTGCTGGAGCTGCACTGAAGAGGTGGAGGGACTTGTGCCTGTTTATTTATTTGGTACCAGTGTCTTCCCTGGAGCTAGTGTGTGATTCGAAAACCTGGTGAACATGCTGTGTTCTTGGTGAACTGTAACCTTGTTTCCTGAAAACCTGGTGGGGTGAAGACTTTTTGCTGTGGTTGGGT
>JADBJO010013719.1:0-2500 GCA_016801955.1 Conus betulinus
TCACGGCCATACCGACCTCAGACTATTGAACATCACGGCCATACCGAATGCCCCCATGACTATTGAACATCACGGGCCATACCGACATGCCCCCACTCAGACTAATTGAAACACACGGCAATACCGACACGCCCCCACCTCAGACTATTGAACATCACGGCAATACCGACATGCCCCCCCCACCTCAGACTATTGAACATCACGGCACGGCAATACTATTGAACATCACGGCAATACCGCGCCCCCCCCACCTCAGACTATTGAACATCACGGCCATACCGACACGCCCCCACCTCCCCCCACCTATTGAACATCACGGCAATACCGACACGCCCCACCACCTCAGGCTATTGAACATCACGGCAATACCGACACGCCCCCACCTCAGGCTATTGAACATCACGGCAATACCGACACGCCCCCACCTCAGACTATTGAACATCACGGCAATACCGACACGCCCCCACCTCAGGCTATTGAACATCACGGCCATACCGACACGCCCCCACCTCAGGCTATTGAACATCACGGCAATACCGACACGCCCCCCCACCTAGACTATTGAACATCACCGGCAATACCGACACGCGCCCCCACCTCAGACTATTGAACATCACGGCAATACCGACATGCCCCCACCTCAGACTATTGAACATCACGGCAATACCGACATGCCCCCACCTCAGACTATCGAACATCACGGCATACCGACACGCCCCCACCTCAGACTATTGAACATCACGGCAATACCGACACGCCCCCACCTCGGACTATTGAACATCACGGCAATACCGACATGGCCCCACCTCAGACTATTGAACATCACGGCAATACCGACACGCCCCCACCTCAGGCTATTGAACATCACGGCAATACCGACATGCCCCACCTCAGACTATTGAACATCACGGCCATACCGACACGCCCCCACCTCAGACTATTGAACATCACGGCAATACCGACATGCCCCCACATCAGACCATGATGATGGCTAAGGTAAAGAATCCTTCTTTTTTTTTTTTAATTTTTTTTTTACATTTTTTTTTTCAGTTTCTCCATAATAAGCATACCATTTTTCAATTTGAATTTCAAACCAGAGTTATGAAGAATTCTTTTTTTTTTGCTTTGTACATGCAAATACAAAAAACAAAGACAGTACATTCCCACTCACTCACATGCTCCCCCTCCCCCACCCTTCCCCTCTCAGGCTTTATAGGTGCCTGTTAACTTATCACTAATATCTTGCCTTTCAGGCTTTGTAGGTGCCTGTTAACTTACCACTAATATCTTGCCTTTCAGGCTTTATAGGTGCCTGTTAACTTTTCACTAATATACACAGAACACGCCAGTGAGCGCAGGCGTACACACACACACACATGCACACATGCACGCGCGCGCGTACACACACACACACACACACACACACACACACACACACACACACACACACACACACAACACATACACACACACAGGCGCGCATATGGTACACACGACCAGACAGACAGACAGAGAGAGAGAGAGAGAGAGAGAGAGGAGAGAGAGAGAGAGAGAGAGAGAGAGAGAGAGAGGAGACAGAGAGAGAGAGAGAGAGAGAGTTTGATCAAGGTGTCAAAGGTCGCCGAGTTCGGATTAATCCTTACGCACTTCACGAAATTGCTACACAACCACTTCTCATACATTTGAATGACATTCAACGAATGATCATATATGAGAGTGGAAAAAAACAATGCACACACACACACACACACACACACACACACACACACACACACAACACACAGACAGAGAGAGAGAGAGAGAGAGAGAGAGAGAGAGAGAGAGAGAGAGAGAGAGAGAGAGAGAGTATTATGAGCCGATATAGCCGTTAGTAACGGCTATAACGGTAAACTAAAACATCGGGCATCATCCACAAGCCATAGTGAACATACCTGCTAATTGTAACAAAGATTGGCCAAATACCATGTGGGGGCAGCTATAACGGTCTGTAACGGTTTTCCTTCTTCATGGAATATTAGTAAACGGTCAAAACGGTAAATTAAACGTCAGGCATGATCCATGACCCATAATAAACATACCTACAACTTTCAGAAAGATCGGCCCAGTACTTTCTGAGACATTCCATAAAAAAAAAAAAACTACCATGGGCCGTTGCAGCCGTCAGTAATGGACACAACGGTAAACTAAAACGTCGGGCCTCATCCGTCGACCATAATGGACATACCTACAAATTTTCAGAAAGTTCGGCCAAGTACTTTCTGAGATATTTCCATAAGGAAGAAAAACCACTATGAGCCGATATAGCCGTTAGTAACGGCTATAACGGTAAACTAAAACATCGGGCATCATCCATAAGCCATAGTGAACATACCTGCTAATTTTAACAAAGATTGGTCAAGTGCTTTCTGAGATATTCCATAAAGAAAAAACCGTTACAGGCCGTTACAGCCGTTAGTAACGGCTATAACGTTAAACTAAAACTTCGGGCATCATTCGTGAC
>JADBJO010013719.1:7500-10000 GCA_016801955.1 Conus betulinus
GCAGCCATACTCCGTCTTCAGGGAAGGTGCATGCTATGTGTAACGTGTCATCCATACAACGGCCAAACTGGCCTTCTCTTCCGAAAGTTGGTGATGGGATTTTACCTGTGTGCAAGATGTTGTGCGTGCGTTCACACACGGAACCTCGGTTTATAGTCTCATTCGAAGGACTGTACGGGGAATGGAGTCAGAACCAATGTTAACTCTGAGGGGAAAAAATCCTTCTGTACCGAAATTCGAACTCGCAACCCCAGGATCACGAGTCTGGCACTCTACCAACTGAGCTGTTCTGGCCCCCTAGGTTGCACTGTTCAGATCGCCTCGCTTGTCAGCGAGGTGACACAGAGCGAACTGCACAACGGATTGTGACAACACTGGAATCAAAGACTGGGCAGTTCTTTTTTTTTTTTGTCTTTGTCTTTGTTCCACGTAGCAGCCATCACTGCCGCGATTGAGGCGCAAGTTTCGCTTGGGGAAAAAAAACAAACAAACCAAAAAAAAAAAAAAACAGCCGCTGTCCCTGGGGAAATAAAGTCAGTTGCTGGCCCCAGGGAAATGAATTCCAGACAAATTCCAAACATCGCTGCCAGCACTCCCCCCCCCCCCCCCCCGATCTCCCCCCCCCCCCCCCCCCCCTTCATAAACAAAACGCTTCACACCACCATGAAGCAAAGTAGTCTGAATCCCAAATGATGGGGAAGCATTGTGTAGGAACCGGGTTTGCAGTGTGAATGCATGAAATACGGGGAACTGCTCAGAATCGTGTAGGCTCGCCACTCAGATCGCCTGACTGTCAGCAAGACGAAACAGAAACTGCAGAATGCATTGTGACAAATTTGGAGGGAAAGATGGGATATCCCCCCCCCCCCCCCCCCCCCCCCCGCCCACCCCGACTCCACCCCAGATGAAGCCAGTGTAGTTTGGCGCAAGAGAGGAAGATCAAGTATTAACTTTCATTTCTTTCACATCGTCAGATAGGGTGCTTTTCCACATTTCTGTAATTTCTCTAGAAAAAAAATATGGCAAAGACATTCATGAGGGAAAAAAACAAGCTTGTTAGATGTACTTGTGTGTTGAAACTTGTGACATTTGTTGCGGATCTGGATCGCGACCTGCATCCAATAAGCACAATCACATTCCTACGAAGGGAAAAGAGAGAAAGAGAGACAGGGTGGGGGGGAGGAGGGTATTTCTTCACTCATTTCAATCTCACAACCAGGACTACAAACCTGCAGCTACTACCACAGAAGTTCAGCTGACTACGGCGAGAATTCAGTTCAGCCAAAACAGCTTTGATGCCTTTTGAGAGAGTTCCAGAGATATAGCTAGAGATGTGCGATGGATTGAGGTGGGGTCTGACTGAAGTGAGGAATGCTGTTGAAACGTTAGTGTCTTTTTCTGTTTGTGCCTTTGTTTCTTTCTTTCAGCCTTTCATCGCCAGACGATCTGGAAACAGATTCACCAAATGGGGAACTTTCCCTATTCCAATTTTACGGTGGACTCACGTGTATCCAGTCCTCGTCTGCTATGTTTTTTTTTTCATCACGTAGGTGTCCTCAAGTGCCAGTCAGTGGCGCTGTACATCGGCTCCCGATGCCAGTTTCACAAACCATATTTTGCCTCACTTCTGCATCAGGATCAAAATATAGCATGCGAGAAAACACTGTGAGCTTATTTGGGCACAAAACAAACTGTGTGCCTCCCGCGGGGGACATCAGGTTTAAATACACGGGGAAAAAAAAGCTAAGTGGGCAGCCAGGTAAGTGCAGAACTCCACATGGTCAAACGGATCCTGGCTCCGTCTGTTGATCCGGATTCGGATGCATGCCACGAATGCACCGCAACATGGAAGTGGTCCGCCCATATCCCATTTATCTGTCTGTTCGTTGAAATGGGTTCCGGAGATGTTCTGTTATCTGATTGACAGTCAGACAAATAAACTAACAGACGCAAGTGAAGATAGATACACAGACAGACAGACATACAGACTGTTAGCCAGATAGATATATCAATTTAGTAGCGGGTGGAAAAAAACATGTGCAGGCTCATAATTCCTCAGTCACTACATTATGATTTGGCAAAGATTTAGAAGAAAAAAAAAAAGGTCGGGGGATGGTGGGGTGGGGGGGATGGGGGGTGGGGGGGTGGAGGGGGACTGGGAAGAAAGAAAATGAGAAAAAAAATGTCAGAGAAATGTATTATGAATACAGAATCCTTCACAAGCAGCATGTGGAGACCATCTAACCCATCCTGAAGACAGAATTATTCATATTGCCGGCTCCAAAGCCTTTTGTCTGCTGGATCGGACTCATCAGGGAGGCACAGCTGATTGTGTCTGTGCTCCCTTGGCGTCAAGTACAGATATACCACAGTCTACAATGTCGTGGTATGTTCACCACCAAGGGGTCCAAATCGGAATCCAACAGCTCTCCAAAGCAGTCATACATGTACACAGAGAGAGAGAGAGAGGGAGAGAGAGGAGAGAGAGAGAGAGAGAGAG
>JADBJO010013720.1:0-20000 GCA_016801955.1 Conus betulinus
TTCAAATGACGGGGGGAACAAAATATCAAAGACGGAAAAATTTATCAAATAACGGAAAAAAAGAAAAAAACAGAAAAAAAACAGATCAATATGGAATCACACCCCTTTTCCTTAGTCGGCATTTGAAATGATCTTTATCTGCTGTCACTGTCTTCATTAAATAGGGGTTTTAAAGAAACAGTGTAATTTGTCACATTTCATCGGTACTGACACGAAACGAAACCATGTTATCCGTTTCCTGTAATGTGTTCTGCCGTTTAACATTTGTCAAAAAGGGTGGTGTTAATTTGGTATTGAGTATTCCCTTTGATCATTTTCTTGCCACGCCCTTCATCTCCACACAGAACATTCACCTTTTCTTCTTCCTCATATCATGTAACGTGAATAGACATTGGAATGAAGGACACACACACACACACACACCACACACACACACACACACACACACACACACACACACCCCTTGTCCCTCTATCTTTCCCTATCCCACACCTGGCCAGAATGCTTTATGGCCATGGCACGACAGACACGGGACGGACAGCTGTAGTGCTGACCCGCATGGCTAATGCTGATGCCAGGAGGGGGTCAGGACAACCGCCATTTGGTGATGGGCGTGGTTTATGACCATGGCATGACAGAATCAGGACAACAGAACTACATCTGACCGGAGTAGTGTATGGTCCTAGTAGTTCACTGTGTGACTCACGGCAAGAAGGTGCGCACAATGCAGTCTCCCCTCCTGCCACAGGTCATCACTGTGCCAGTGGAAACCATCATTTGCTCATGTTGCTTTATGTCCCTACTTACTTCGTCGTTTGTTACAAACATATTTGAAGCGATCATTTGCTCATTTACTATATCTCCATACTTACTTACGTTTTTCATCATTCGTTATAAACATATTTGAAGCGAATCATTTGTTCATTTACTATATCGCCATACTACGTCTCATTCGTTTTCTTACAAACAAATTTGAAGCGATCATTTCTTCGTTTCATCTACTTTATCTCCATGCCCTTCTTTATCGTTCATCATAAACGCTTATACCGAGCGATCATTTGTTCATTTACTTTTTCCATGTTTTACTGCGTCTTTCTTTATAAACACTATACTCAGCGATCAACGGCATGCTTTCCAAGGTTCGTGTGTTATGCAAGAATGATGTGTTGAAGTGTATATATGCAAGAATGAATGTGTTGAAGTGTATATATGCAAGAATGATGTTGTGTGATATATATTATATATTATATATATATATATATATATATATCTATATATTATATATATAGAGAGAGGAGAGAGAGATGAGAGATGAGAGAGAAGGAGAGAGAGAGAGAGAGAGAGGAATGATGATGTGTTGAAGGTATATATACACGAATGAGGTGTGTGAAGTGTATATATGCAAGAATGATGATGTCGTTGAAGTGTAATATACATAGAATGATGTGTTGAACTGTACATATGATACAAAATAATACTATATAATATAATAATAATATATATAATGAGGTGTTGAAGTGTATATATGCAAGAATGATGCTTTTGAAGTGTATATATTACAAGAATGATGCTTTGAGTCAGTGTATATATACAAGAATGATGTTTGAAGTGTATATATACAAGAATAATGAATGTGTTGAACCTGTAAATATGCAAGAATGATGTGTTGAACTATATATATATATATTACTTATATATATATATATAATATATATATATATATATATATATATAATATATATTATATATAATATCTATATATATATATATATATTATAATGAGTGTGCGTTGAAGTGTATATATACAAGAATGATGCGTTTGAACTGTAAATGTGGAAGTGTCTTTGCCTCTCGTCCACACCTCCCACACACCACCTGTCCTCCCCCAACCCCCACCTGTCCTCCTCTCCCGATCACTTAAATTCTGCAGCCCCAGCCTCCGAGGCGCCCTCCACCCCAACCCCCCACCCTCCACCCTCCCCCTTCCCCCCTCCCCACAGACGTAGCAAAGAGGAGACTGACCCTATTACTTCCCACTTCGATCCAGCCAGCTAAAGAACGTCCGTCCCGTTGGGTATCGATCAGGTCACAACTATGGCTTTCTTTCTCGCCTCTGGCGCTTTCTTCAGCTTTCAGCTCGAAAACCGGGTGGAGGGGGGGGGGAGGGGGGTATCCTGACCATGCTGTATGTCAAGAGGACTTACTTCGTGAACCTGTGTCTCACATGGTGCACGTTGTATGTAAAAAAAGAGAAAAAGGATTTATTTTCGAAAGCCAGAACAATCAAATCAGACAAACAACCAAACCACGCGAGCAGAGCGGAAAATAGTGTGTGGTGTGTGTGTGTGTGTGGGGGGGGGGGGTTCTGGGGATGTATGGGGTGGGGATGAGGTGGGGTGGGATGGGGGGGGGGGGGAGACTGACGGTCTGGATATAGTGAAAATCTGTGTTGTTTGGTCAGTGACACTAACGGAGCCACACGGGGGCAATTGTGCAACAGGTAATTGCTGAGAAGAGGCCATGTCGGGAAGTTTGCACACATCCAAAGAAAAGACATACTTCATGAGGGAAATGGGGTAGGGGGTGGGGTAATTTTATTGGCAGAATGCATAAGCATGTAAAGAAAAGACATGTTTTGTGGGGAGGCAATCCCGGGGAAGTGTCCAAACAAACTAAGAAAAGACATGCTTTGTGAGGGGGCAACACTGAAGAGAATGGCCGGGAGTGTGCGCGAAAAAAAGAAAAGACACGTACTTTGTGCGGGCCATTTCCAGGGAAGTGTACGAACAAAGAAAGACACGTACTTTGTGTGAGCCTTTTCAGGGGAGTGTACGAACAAAAGAAAGACACGTACTTAGTGTGTGAGCCATTTCCAGGGGAGTGTACGAACAAAGAAAGACACGTACTTTGTGTGAGCCATTTCCAGGGGAGTGTACGAACAAAGAAAGACACGTACTTTGTGTGAGCCATTTCCAGGGAGTGTACGAACAAAGAAAGAGACGTACTTTGTGAGGAAAACAATCTCAGGGGGAGTGTGCAAAAATTAAAAAAAAAAAAACGCGCTTTAAGAAAGGAGCAATTCTAGGGACGTATACCAACATGCAAAGAATACATGCATTTTATGAAGGGGTCATTAAACACCCACACACACACACACACACACACACACACACACACACACACACACACACACACACACACACATATTATATATATATATTATATATATATATATATATATATATATATCTATATATAACAACGTACGTTGTGAGAGAGACGGGGGGCGAGGGGGGGGGGGGGGGTACTGCCAGGGACGGAAATGTAGGAACATACAAAGATAAGCCGTATTCGGGTGAGGGGTTAATTTTGGAGTAGTGTTCAAACATGGACAGTGTGTGTCCAGTCTGTCTTGCTGCTGTTGTCGTCCTGGTGGTCCGCTCTGTCCTTGGTGACCCTGTCCATTGGTGGACTCTCTCCTTCGATTCCTCTCTGGCTGTCCTGGCTGTCTTGATGGTCCTGGCTGTCCTGTTGGTCCTGGCTGTCCTGTTGGTCCTGGCTGTCCTGATGGTCCTGGCTGTCCTGATGGTCCTGGCTGTCCTGATGGTCCCTGGCTGTCCTGTTGGTCCTGGCTGTCAGCCGCTGTATGGACGTTGATTTCCTCTCTGGCTGTCCCTGTTGGTCCTGGCTGCCCTGTTGGTCCTGGCTGCCCCTGTTGGTCCTGGTTGTCACTGCTGTATGACTGTTGATTTCCTCCTGGCTGTCCTGTTGGTCCTGGCTGTCGCCGCTGTATGGACCGTTGATTTCCTCTCTGGCTGTCCTGTTGGTCCCTGGTTGTCGCCGCTGTGTGGACAGTTGCTGACCTGGGAGCGGTCATGGCTGCTTTTTTCGTCGTTTCGCCTGTCCTGCAGGTGATCGGAGAGACAGTTCAGTGTGTCAGTGGGCTGTCTGTCCCTCTGTGTCAGCCTGTCTGTCCTGTTCGTGGGTTCTGTCCCTTTTTTCCCTGTCTGTCCCCACTGTTACTTTGACCGTCCGTTTTTCGGTCTCTCATTCTTGTCTGTATTGCAAGTCTCTCCGTCCGTCGCACGTGCTCTGATCGATTGACTTCGTGTGTGTGTGTGTGGTGTGTGTGTGTGTGTGTGTGTGTGTGTGTGTTGTGTGTGTGTGTGTGTGTGTGTACCCACATCGTGTGTGTGTGTGTGTGTGGTGTGTGTGTGTGTGTGTGTGTGTGTGTGTGTGTGTGCGTGTGTATGTGTGTGTGTGTGCCCACATCGTTGTGTGTGTGTGCGTGTGTGTGTGTGTGTGTGTGTGTGTGTGGTGTGTGTGTGTGTGTGTGTGTGTGTGTGTGTGTGTGTGTGATCGTGCTTCAGGGACAAATGTGAATTGGTAAGAGTAAAATTTGTGTGTGTGCTTGTTACTGGAATGTTGGTGCGTCTTTCTGTTTGTTTAACTGTGGAATTGTTTAGATGTGTATCTTATTTTGGCTGTACTTACACAGAGAGAGGGAGAATGAGTCTGTGATGAAGACGTGGGATGGCAGTTCAGAGATCCTGACACTTGGTGCCAGTCCCCAGTTGTTACCTCTGTAGAATGGTTAATCTATCAACCTACCTATATTTTAATATCTCAAAAACATTTTGTTTTGTTTTGCTTTGGAATATTGGCACACTGAGCAATTGGGTCAAGGTGTTACCTTGTTCAGTTTTCAGCAGCAAACATCGATTTCGCAGTGTGGTGGGCTGTAGGCATTAGGAAGGTACCACAGTTCCAGTGATATTCCTCCCTGATGCGGCTAGGGGGGCTGGGGCGTGGGGAGCGTGAAGGTATTAGAAGCTCTTGTGTGGTAAATAAAGTTTTCGATTCAGTGCGACTGTCTGTGCCGGTAGGTGCTGGGATGACTGTCTGTGCCATTAGGTGCTGGGATGACTGTCTGTGCCATTAGGTGCTGGGATGACTGTCTGTGCCATTAGGTGCTGGGGTGACTGTCTGTGCCATTAGGTGCTGGGATGACTGTCCTGTCGTGCCATTAGGTGCTGGGGTGACTGTCTGTGCCATTAGGGTGCTGGGGTGACTGTCTGTGCCATTAGGTGCTGTGATCAGGTATGCTTGTGGTGGACCCTGAGGCAAGAGGCTTCCACAGGCAGGGAGACATCTCATAGAGTAGACCCTGAGACATGGGCTTCCAGAGGCAGGGAGACATCTCATAGAGTAGACCCTGAGGCAAGAGGCTTCCAGAGGCAGGGAGACATCTCATAGAGTAGACCCTGAGACATGGGGCTTCCAGAGGCAGGGAGACATCTCGTAGAGTAGACCCTGAGACAAGAGGCTTCCACCAAGGCAGGGAGACATCTCATAGAGTAGACCCCGAGACAAGAGGATACCAGAGGCAGGGAGACATCTCGTAGAGTAGACCCCGAGACAAGAGACTTCCAGAGGCAGGGAGACATCATGTAGAGTAGACCCCGAGACAAAGAGGCTTCCAGAGGCAGGGAGACATCTCGTAGAGTAGACCCCGAGACAAGAGACTTCCAGAGGCAGGGAGACATCTCGTAGAGTAGACCCCGAGACAAGAGACTTCAGAGAGCAGGGAGACATCTCGTAGAGTAGACCCCGAGACAAGAGGCTTCCAGAGGCAGGGAGACATCATGTAGAGTAGACCCCGAGACAAGAGACTTCCAGAGGACTGGGAGACATCTCGTAGAGTAGACCCTGAGATAAATGGGGGCCACAGGCAGGGAGACAACTTGTAGAGTACACCCTGAGATAAAGGGCTACAGGCAGGGGGCATCTTCTGTAGAGTAGACCCTGAGATAAAGGGCTACAGGCAGGGGGAAATCTTGTAGAGTAGACCCTGAGATAAAGGGCTACAGGCAGGGAGACAACTCAAACAGTAGACCCTGAAATAAAAAGGCTGCAGGCAGGGAGACAACTCATACTGTAGACCCTGAGACAGTTGACCACCAGGGCTCATGTCAGGTTTGTCACCCCTGTGTATTTTACACCTAAAAATACACATACAGACACACATAGACATACGCCACACACACAGAGGCACACATAGACATACGCAGACACACACAGACACACACAGACACACAGACGCAGACACACACACACACACACACACACACACACACACAACACACACACACACACACACACACACACACAAGACAGAGAGAGAGAGAGAGAGAGAGAGAGGCGAGAGAGAGAGAGAGAGAGGAGAGAGCGAGAGAGAGAGAGAGAGAGGAGAGAGAGAGAGAGAGAGAGAGAGAGAATTGTACAACTGGCAGCGTTGCTTGGAAATCTCTCATAAATGAATTCTTATATCACAGGAACAACATGTCTGTCCTTCAGGAACTCGCCCCCACCAGGTGGAAAACCAGTGGACAGTGTTTCAGCGGATTCTGCCGCTCAGTGTTTATGCCTGACATTACACACGCATGACACCATCACCGTAAAAACATATGTGTCAAAAAAATGTTGGGACTGTGTTGCCAGAACGTGTGTGTGTGTGTGTGTGTGTGTGTGTGTGTGTGTGTGTGTGTGGTGTGTGTGTGTGTGTGAGAGAGAGAGAGAGAGAGAGAGAGAGGGAGAGGGGGACGGGGGTTGGGTGGGTGGGGTGATGGGGGGGGGGGGGGGGCATGTGATCTACGTTATCGCCATTTCTAATCGTGATGATTGTAAAACTTACAGCGCATGCCATGAATCGATGCAAGAGAGAATTGGAAACGCACTCCGTGGACAGTCGGTGAGGTGTTGTCAAGCTACTGCTTGAGATGAGGCCGTGAAATGGGTTTTTATGGCCCCGAGGTGACACCCATTTTTCTTCTTTTTTAAATCAGCCTCCAAAATGCAGCCCCCGCTTTTGATCTGTTATTTCACTGTCTGTATGCACTGTATAATATGCTTTGTCTGTATGCACTGTAATGTTCTTTGTCTGTTACACTGTAATATGCTCTGTCTGTATGCACTGTAATATGTTCTGTCTGTATGCACTGTAATGTGCTTTGGCTGTATCCACTATAAAGTGCTTTGTCTGTGTGTGCTTTAATATGTGTTGTGATGCTTAGTTCGCTGTGGGATTTAACGTGGCATGGTAGAGCGTTTAATTTTCGCCCTTTTATTTGTCAAGTTAGTGTGGGCAATACTGAAAGAAGCTAGCACAACAGTTTCCATTCTGATATCGGGGAGACAGACGGGCTTCCATGTGTGAACTCTGTCATGAGTCATTCAAGGCCCCGTTCATGATTGCAGAGCCGTGCGTTCCTAAAGAAGTTAGAGAGGAGACTTTTTTTTTTTTTTTTTTTTTTTTCCGTGTACGCAAGCTGATACTCCTGCGGACACTTCCTGTATAAACAGGCAAAGATTAATCCCATCTGACCAGCAAAGGGAGTGGAGGGTTGTGTGTATGACCGCTTTTTATCCTGCCATTAAGGCAGCCATACTTCAATTTCGGGAAAGGTACATGCTTTGTGTAACGTGTCATCAATACCAACGGCCAAACTGGCCATCTCTTCCGAAAGTTGGTGATGGGGTTTTACGTGTGTGCAAGAAGTTATGATGCGTGCGTTTCACACACGGAACCTTGGTTTATAGTCTCATTCGAAGGACTTTATGGGAAATGGAGTCAGAACCAATGTTAAATCCGAGGGAAAATCCCCCTGTACCGAAACGGCCCGGCGGAGATTCGAACCCGCAACCTCAAGATTACGAGTCGTGCGCTCTACCACTGGGCTATTCCGGCCCCCAGAGAGGAGACTGATTCAGCTCTACTTCGGCAGTCAGTATCTGATGCAGCTTTGAATGGCGCATTTTCAGACTTGCATTTCATGTTTCGTAGCTTTTTTTCAACAAGAACTTACCAGCGCTAGAAGTTCTCCCACATGTGCTACATCAATTTGTATCAGAAATTCACCAAGGTTAACTGCCATGCATTTCGTGTCTGTTCACTCACAGTTTCAAGAAATGTAGTCTCTCGCCTTCGTTGATAAAACAATATATGTTATTCTGATTCCAACGCAGCTTTTTCCTTTTTCATTTTAATGCAAGCATTTTTTTCTGGATCTGAATCCGTTCTTTTAATGAATAATGTTTCTTTCTGGGCAAAAAAAGAACAACTTATCATACGGTACGTATTCTTTTATCCTCTCCAGTTCTTTTTGATACAGCGTTGTTTGGTATGATTTACACTATGTAGCCGTGTTACGTCTCTTTCTCCACATGTAGCCATCAACTGTATGTTAGTTTTGAACTACAAGTTCACATCTGTTGCCGAGATATACCGGGGCGACATAGACGTTTGATGACAGGTCAGTGTATGAAATTCGTATACAAGCTGGCACTGCCACACTGGGTCCCATGCTTTATTTACATCCAGATTATCTGAGGGACGACTTGGACCTTATTGTTTCCTCACTGCAGTGTGCAGCTCTCTTCAGATGTGACTGCTACAGATGTGTTGACATGTGACTGCTACAGATGTGTTTATATGTGACTGCTACAGATGTGTTGACATGTGACTGCTACAGATGTGTTCAGATGTGACTGCTACAGATGTGTTCATATGTGACTGCCACAGATGTGTTTATATGTGACTGCTACAGATATGCTGTTTGGATGTCAATCATTCTCTGATCTCATTTCTGAATGTGTACACTTGATTGTTTCTATACAAGTGCCTTTTTATTCACCATCGGACAAGCATTGTTTAAAACTTTGGAGAAGGAAAATGATCACATTTTCTGGGATTTTTAAGCACTTGGTTAGATTTCCTAATAGAGCGCATTTTCACCTGTTATTGATTGTGTTGAGAGGAAAGGGGGTGTGTGATTGAGGGGTGTTATCAATGTCATTAGCACTACTCTGACGACTCTCTGCTGCAAGGCTACCTACGAGTTTCTTTCTACAGTGTGTCACCTCTTACTGCTTCGGTTTTTAGGGGTGTGTCGATGTTATTAGTACTATTCAGTGTGTCACCTCTTATTGTGTCTGTTTTGAGGGGTGTATCGATGTAATTAGTCTTATTTATTGTGTCACCTCTTATTGTTTTGTTTGTTTGTTTATTTGTTTGTTGGGGGGTGGAGGTATCAACAATGTAATCACTATTATTTTTTTGCGGAGAGAGCAGCATTTCACCCTGCTCTTTCAGTCGAGTTGATGGTGGAGTCGGTCAGTCAATCAGTCAGTGCAGTTGATGGTGGAGTCAGTCAGTCAGTCAGTGCAGTTGATGGTGGAGTCAGTCAGTCAGTCAGAGCAGTTGACGGTGGAGTCGGTCAGTCAGTCAGTGCAGTTCATGGTGGAGTCAGTCAGTGCAGTTGATGGTGGAGTCAGTCAGTCAGTCAGTGCAGTTGATGGTGGAGTCAGTCAGTCAGTCAGTGCAGTTGATGGTGGAGTCAGTCAGTCAGTGCAGTTGATGGTGGAGTCAGTCAATCAGTGCAGTTGATGGTGGAGTCAGTCAGTCAGTGCAGTTGATGGTGGAGTCAGTCAGTCAGTGCAGTTGATGGTGGGAGTCAGTCAGTCAGTGCAGTTGATGGTGGAGTCGGTCAGTCAGTCAGTGCAGTTGATGGTGGAGTCAGTCAGTCAGTGCAGTTGATGGTGGAGTCAGTCAGTCAGTGCAGTTGATGGTGGAGTCAGTCAGTCAGTCAGTGCAGTTGATGGTGGAGTCCGTCAGTCAGTCAGTGCAGTTGATGTGGAGACAGTCAGTCAGTGCAGTTGATGGTGGAGTCAGTCAGTCATTGCAGTTGACGGTGGAGTCAGTCAGTCAGTCAGTGCAGTTGATGGTGGAGTCGGTCAGTCAGTCAGTGCAGTTGATGGTGGAGTCGGTCAGTCAGTCAGTCAGTACAGTTGATGGTGGAGTCAGTCAGTCAGTCAGTGCAGTTGATGGTGGAGTCGGTCAGTCAGTCAGTGCAGTGATGGTGGAGTCAGTCAGTCAGTCAGTGCAGTTGATGGTGGAGTCAGTCAGTCAGTGCAGTTGATGGTGGGAGTCGGTCAGTCAGTCAGTGCAGTTGACGGTGGAGTCGGTCAGTCAGTCACTGCAGTTGATGGTGGAGTCGGTCAGTCAGTGCAGTTCATGGTGGAGTCAGTCAGTCAGTGCAGTTGATGGTGGAGTCAGTCAGTCAGTGCAGTTGATGGTGGAGTCAGTCAGTCAGTCAGTGCAGTTGATGGTGGAGTCGGTCAGTCAGTCAGTCAGTGCAGTTGATGGTGGAGTCAGTCAGTCAGTCAGTGCAGTTGATGGTGTAGTCGGTCAGTCAGTGAGTGCAGTTGATGGTCGAGGTCGGTCAGTCAGTGCAGTTGATGGTGGAGTCAGTCAGTCAGTGCAGTTGATGGTGGTGGAGTCAGTCAGTCAGTGCAGTTGATGGTGGAGTCGGTCAGTCAGTCAGTCAGTGCAGTTGATGGTGGAGTCAGTCAGTCAGTCAGTGCAGTTGATGGTGGAGTCAGTCAGTCAGTCAGTGCAGTTGATGGTGGAGTCAGTCAGTCAGTCAGTGCAGTTGACGGTGAAGTCGGTCAGTCAGTCAGTGCAGTTGATGGTGGAGTCGGTCAGTCAGTGCAGTGCAGTTGATGGTGGAGTCGGTCAGTCAGTCAGTGCAGTTGATGGTGGAGTCAGTCAGTCAATCAGTGCAGTTGACGGTGGAGAGTCGGTCAGTCAGTCAGTGCAGTTGACGGTGGAGTCGGTCAGTCAGTCAGTGCAGTTGATGGTGGAGTCAGTCAGTCAGTCAGTGCAGTTGACGGTGAAGTCGGTCAGTCAGTCAGTGCAGTTGATGGTGGAGTCGGTCAGTCAGTGCAGTTGATGGTAGAGTCGGTCAGTCAGTCAGTGCAGTTGACGGTGGAGTCGGTCAGTCAGTCAGTGCAGTTGACGGTGGAGTCGGTCAGTCAGTCAGTGCAGTTGATGGTGGAGTCGGTCAGTCAGTCAGTGCAGTTGAAGGTGGAGTCGGTCAGTCAGTCAGTGCAGTTGACGGTGGAGTCGGTCAGTCAGTCAGTCAGTGCAGTTGACGGTGGAGTCGGTCAGTCAATCAGTGTAGTTGATGGTGGAGTCGGTCAGTCAGAGCAGTTGACGGTGGAGTCAGTCAGTCAGTCAGTCAATGCAGTTGACGGTGGAGTCGGTCAGTCAGTCAGACAGTGCAGTTGATGTTGGAGTCAGTCAGTCAGTGCAGTGATGGTGGAGTCGGTCAGTCAGTCAGTGCAGTTGATGGTGGAGTCAGTCAGTCAGTGCAGTTGATGGTGGAGTCGGTCAGTCAGTCAGTGCAGTTGATGATGGAGTCGGTCAGTCAGTGCAGTTGATGGCGGAGTCGGTCAGTCAGTCAGTGCAGTTGATGGTGGAGCCGGTCAGTCAGTGCAGTTGATGGTGGAGTCAGTCATTCAGTGCAGTTGATGGTTGAGTCGTCGGTCAGTCAGTCAGTGCAGTTGATGGTGGAGTCAGCCAGTCAGTGCAGTTGATGGTGGAGTCAGTCAGTCAGTGCAGTTGATGGTGGAGTCGGTCAGTCAGTGCAGTTGTGGGTGGAGTCGGTCAGTCAGTCAGTGCAGTTGATGGTGGAGTCGGTCGGTCAGTCAGTCAGTGCAGTTGATGGTGGAGTCAGTCAGTCAGTCAGTGCAGTTGATGGTGGAGTCGGTCAGTCAGTCAGTCAGTGCAGTTGATGGTGGAGTCAGTCCGTCAGTCAGTGCAGTTGATGGTGGAGTCGGTCAGTCAGTCAGTGCAGTTGATGGTGGAGTCAGTCAGTCAGTCAGTGCAGTTTATGGTGGAGTCAGTCAGTCAGTGCAGTTGATGGTGGAGTCGGTCAGTCAGTCAGTGCAGTTGACGGTGGAGTCGGTCAGTCAGTCAGTCAGTGCAGTTGACGGTGGAGTCGGTCAGTCAATCAGTGTAGTTGATGGTGGAGTCGGTCAGTCAGAGCAGTTGACGGTGGAGTCAGTCAGTCAGTAAGTGCAGTTGATGGTGGAGTCAGTCAGTCAGTGCAGTTGATGGTGGAGTCAGTCAGTCAGTCAGTGCAGTTGATGGTGGAGTCGGTCAGTCAGTCAGTGCAGTTGATGGTGGCGGTCGTCAGTCAGTCAGTCAGTCAGTGCAGTTGATGGTGGAGTCGGTCAGTCAGTCAGTGCAGTTGATGGTGGAGTCGGTCAGTCGGTCAGTGCAGTTGATGGTGGAGTCGGTCAGTCAGTCAGTCAGTCAGTGCAGTTGACGGTGGAGTCGGTCAGTCAGTCAGTCAGTGCAGTTGATGGTGGAGTCGGTCAGTCAGTCAGTCAGTCAGTCAGTGCAGTTGATGGTGGAGTCAGTCGGTCAGTCAGTGCAGTGATGGTGGAGTCGGTCAGTCAGTGCAGTTGATGGTGGGGTCGGTCAGTCAGTCAGTGCAGTTGATGGTGGAGTCGGTCAGTCAGTCAGTGCAGTTGATGGTGGAGTCAGTAAGTCAGTCTGTGCAGTTGATGGTGGAGTCAGTCAGTCAGTGCAGTTGATGGTGGAGTCGGTCAGTCAGTGCAGTTGACGGTGGAGTCGGTCAGTCAGTCAGTGCAGTTGATGGTGGAGTCGGTCAGTCAGTCAGTGCAGTTGACGGTGGAGTCGGTCAGTCAGTCAGTGCAGTTGACGGTGGAGTCGGTCAGTCAGTCAGTGCAGTTGATGGTGGAGTCGGTCAGTCAGTGCAGTTGACGGTGGAGTCGGTCATTTAGTCAGTTCAGTTGATGGTGGAGTCAGTCAGTCAGTCAGTGCAGTTGACGGTGGGGGTCAGTCAGTCAGTCAGTGCAGTTGATGGTGGAGTCGGTCAGTCAGTCAGTGCATTTGATGGTGGAGTCGGTCAGTCAGTCAGTCAGTCAGTGCAGTTGACGGTGGAGTCGGTCAGTCAGTGCAGTTGACGGTGGAGTCGGTCGGTCAGTCAGTCAGTGCAGTTGACGGTGGAGTCGGTCAGTCAGTCAGTGCAGTTGACGTTGGAGTCGGTCAGTCAGTTGATGGTGTAGTCAGTCAGTCAGTCAGTCAGTCAGTCAGTGCAGTTGACGGTGGAGTCAGTCAGTCAGTCAGTCAGTCAGTGCAGTTGACGGTGGAGTCTGTCAGTCAGTCAGTCAGTGCAGTTGATGGTGGAGTCGGTCAGTCAGTGCAGTTGATGGTGGAGTCGATCAGTCAGTCAGTGCAGTTGACGGTGGAGTCGGTCAGTCAGTCAGTGCAGTTGACGGTGGAGTCAGTCAGTCAGTCAGTCAGTGCAGTTGATTGTGGAGTCGGTCAGTCAGTCAGTGCAGTTGACGGTGGAGTCAGTCAGTCAGTCAGTCAGTGCAGTTGATGGTGGAGTCTGTCAGTCAGTCAGCCAGTGCAGTTGATGGTGGAGAGTCGGTCAGTCAGTGCAGTTGATGGTGGAGTCAGTCAGTCAGTCAGTCAGTGCAGTTGATGGTGGAGTCAGTCAGTCAGTGCAGTTGATGGTGGAGTCGGTCAGTCAGTCAGTGCAGTTGATGGTGGAGTCGGTCAGTCAGTCAGTCAGTGCAGTTGATGGTGGAGTCGGTCAGTCAGTCAGTCAGTGCAGTTGACGGTGGAGTCAGTCATTCAGTCAGTCAGTGCAGTTGATGGTGGAGTCGGTCAGTCAGTCAGTGCAGTTGACGGTGGAGTCAGTCAGTCAGTCAGTCAGTCAGTGCAGTTGACGGTGGAGTCTGTCAGTCAGTCAGTCAGTGCAGTTGATGGTGGAGTCGGTCAGTCAGTGCAGTTGATGGTGGAGTCGGTCAGTCAGTCAGTGCAGTTGATGGTGGAGTCGGTCAGTCAGTCAGTGCAGTTGACGGTGGAGTCAGTCAGTCAGTCAGTCAGTGCAGTTGATGGTGGAGTCGGTCGGTCAGTCAGTCAGTGCAGTTGACGGGTGGAGTTGGTCAGTCAGTGCAGTTGACGGTGGAGTCGGTCAATCAGTCAGTGCAGTTGACGGTGGAGTCGGTCAGTCAGTCAGTGCAGTTGACGGTGGCGTCGGTCAGTCAGTGCAGTTGATGGTATAGTCAGTCAGTCAGTCAGTCAGTCAGTGCAGTTGACGGTGGAGTAAGTCAGTCAGTCAGTCAGTCAGTCAGTGCAGTTGACAGTGGAGTCAGTCAGTCAGTCAGTCAGTCAGTGCAGTTGATGGTGAAGTCGGTCAATCAGTGCAGTTGATGGTGGAGTCAGTCAGTCAGTCAGTCAGTGCAGTTGATGGTGGAGTCGGTCAGTCAGTGCAGTTGATGGTGGAGTCAGTCAGTCAGTCAGTGCAGTTGATGGTGGAGTGGGTCAGTCAGTCAGTGCAGTTGATGGTGGAGTGGGTCAGTCAGTCAGTGCAGTTGATGGTGGTGAGTCGGTCAGTCAGTTAGTGCAGTTGATGGTGGAGTCAGTCAGTCAGTCAGTGCAGTTGATGGTGGAGTCGATCAGTCAGTCAGTCAGTGCAGTTGATGGTGGAGTCGGTCAGTCAGTCAGTGCAGTTGATGGTGGAGTCAGTCAGTCAGTGCAGTTGATGGTGGAGTCAGTCAGTCAGTCAGTGCAGCAGTTGATGGTGGAGTCGGTCAGTCAGTGCAGTTGATGATGGATTCAGTCAGTCAGTCAGTGCAGTTGATGGTGGAGTCGGTCAGTCAGGCAGTGCAGTTGATGGTGGAGTCGGTCAGTCAGTCAGTGCAGTTGATGGTGGAGTCGGTCAGTCAGTCAGTGCAGTTGATGGTGGAGTCAGTCAGTCAGTCAGTGCAGTTGATGATGGAGTCGGTCAGTCAGTGCAGTTGATGGTGGAGTCGGTCAGTCAGTGCAGTGCAGTTGACGGTGGAGTCGTTCAGTCAGTCAGTGCAGTTGATGGTGGAGTCGGTCAGTCAGTCAGTGCAGTTTGATGGTGGAGTCAGTCAGTCAGTGCAGTTGATGGTGGAGTCAGTCAGTCAGTGCAGGTAATGTTGGAGTCAGTCATTTAGTCAGTGCAGTTGATGGTGGAGTCGGTCAGTCAGTCAGTGCAGTTGATGGTGGAGTCGGTCAATCAGTGCAGTTGATGGTGGAGTCAGTCAGTCAGTCAGTGCAGTTGATGGTGGAGTCAGTCAGTCAGTCAGTGCAGTTGATGGTGGAGTCGGTCAGTCAGTCAGTGCAGTTGATGGTGGAGTCGGTCAGTCAGTCAGTGCAGTTGATGGTGGAGTCGGTCAGTCAGTCAGTGCAGTTGATGGTGGGAGTCGGTCAGTCAGTGCAGTTGATGGTGGAGTCAGTCAGTCAGTCAGTCAGTGCAGTTGATGGTGGAGTCAGTCAGTCAGTCAGTGCAGTTGATGGTGGAGTCGGTCAGTCAGTCAGTGCAGTTGACGGTGGAGTCAGTCAGTCAGTCAGTCAGTGCAGTTGACGGTGGAGTCGGTCAGTCAGTCAGTGCAGTTGACGGTGGAGTCGGTCAGTCAGTCAGTGCAGTTGACGTTGGAGTCGGTCAGTCAGTGCAGTTGATGGGTAGTCAGTCAGTCAGTCAGTCAGTCAGTCAGTGCAGTTGACGGTGGAGTCAGTCAGTCAGTCAGTCAGTCAGTGCAGTTGACGGTGGAGTCTGTCAGTCAGTCAGTCAGTGCAGTTGATGGTGGAGTCGGTCAGTCAGTGCAGTTGATGGTGGAGTCGATCAGTCAGTCAGTGCAGTTGACGGTGGAGTCGGTCAGTCAGTCAGTGCAGTTGACGGTGGAGTCAGTCAGTCAGTCAGTCAGTGCAGTTGATTGTGGAGTCGGTCAGTCAGTCAGTCAGTGCAGTTGACGGTGGAGTCAGTCAGTCAGTCAGTCAGTGCAGTTGATGGTGGAGTCTGTCAGTCAGTCAGCCAGTGCAGTTGATGGTGGAGTCGGTCAGTCAGTGCAGTTGATGGTGGAGTCAGTCAGTCAGTCAGTGCAGTTGATGGTGGAGTCAGTCAGTCAGTGCAGTTGATGGTGGAGTCGGTCAGTCAGTCAGTGCAGTTGATGGTGGAGTCGGTCAGTCAGTCAGTCAGTGCAGTTGATGGTGGAGTCGGTCAGTCAGTCAGTCAGTGCAGTTGACGGTGGAGTCAGTCATTCAGTCAGTCAGTGCAGTTGATGGTGGAGTCGGTCAGTCAGTCAGTGCAGTTGACGGTGGAGTCAGTCAGTCAGTCAGTCAGTCAGTGCAGTTGACGGTGGAGTCTGTCAGTCAGTCAGTCAGTGCAGTTGATGGTGGAGTCGGTCAGTCAGTGCAGTTGATGGTGGAGTCGGTCAGTCAGTCAGTGCAGTTGACGGTGGAGTCGGTCAGTCAGTCAGTGCAGTTGACGGTGGAGTCAGTCAGTCAGTCAGTCAGTGCAGTTGATGGTGGAGTCGGTCAGTCAGTCAGTGCAGTTGTCAGGTGGAGTTGGTCAGTCAGTGCAGTTGACGGTGGAGTCGGTCAATCAGTCAGTGCAGTTGACGGTGGAGACGGTCAGTCAGTCAGTGCAGTTGACGGTGGCAGTCGGTCAGTCAGTGCAGTTGATGGTATAGTCAGTCAGTCAGTCAGTCAGTCAGTCAGTGCAGTTGACGGTGGAGTAAGTCAGTCAGTCAGTCAGTCAGTCAGTGCAGTCAGTTGACAGTGGAGTCAGTCAGTCAGTCAGTCAGTGCAGTTGATGGTGGAGTCGGTCAATCAGTGCAGTTGATGGTGGAGTCAGTCAGTCAGTCAGTGCAGTTGATGGTGGAGTCGGTCAGTCAGTGCAGTTGATGGTGGAGTGGGTCAGTCAGTCAGTCAGTGCAGTTGATGGTGGAGTGGGTCAGTCAGTCAGTCAGTGCAGTTGATGGTGGAGTGGGTCAGTCAGTCAGTGCAGTTGATGGTGGAGTCGGTCAGTCAGTTAGTGCAGTTGATGGTGGAGTCAGTCAGTCAGTCAGTGCAGTTGATGGTGGAGTCGATCAGTCAGTCAGTCAGTTGCAGTTGATGGTGGAGTCGGTCAGTCAGTCAGTGCAGTTGATGGTGGAGTCAGTCAGTCAGTGCAGTTGATGGTGGAGTCAGTCAGTCAGTCAGTGCAGTTGATGGTGGAGTCGGTCAGTCAGTGCAGTTGATGATGGATTCAGTCAGTCAGTCAGTGCAGTTGATGGTGGAGTCGGTCAGTCAGGCAGTCGGCATCAGTTGATGGTGGAGTCGGTCAGTCAGTCAGTGCAGTTGATGGTGGAGTCGGGTCAGTCAGTCAGTGCAGTTGATGGTGGAGTCAGTCAGTCAGTCAGTGCAGTTGATGATGGAGTCGGTCAGTCAGTGCAGTTGATGGTGGAGTCGGTCAGTCAGTGCAGTTGACGGTGGAGTCGTTCAGTCAGTCAGTGCAGTTGATGGTGGAGTCGGTCAGTCAGTCAGTGCAGTTGATGGTGGAGTCAGTCAGTCAGTGCAGTTGATGGTGGAGTCAGTCAGTCAGTGCAGGTAATGGTGGAGTCAGTCATTTAGTCAGTGCAGTTGATGGTGGAGTCGGTCAGTCAGTCAGTCAGTGCAGTTGATGGTGGAGTCGGTCAATCAGTGCAGTTGATGGTGGAGTCAGTCAGTCAGTCAGTGCAGTTGATGGTGGAGTCAGTCAGTCAGTGCAGTTGATGGTGGATTCGGTCAGTCAGTCAGTGCAGTTGATGGTGGAGTCGGTCAGTCAGTCAGTGCAGTTGATGGTGGAGTCGGTCAGTCAGTCAGTGCAGTTGATGGTGGAGTCGGTCAGTCAGTGCAGTTGATGGTGGAGTCAGTCAGTCAGTCAGTGCAGTTGATGGTGGAGTCAGTCAGTCAGTGCAGTTGATGGTGGAGTCGGTCAGTCAGTCAGTGCAGTTGATGGTGGAGTCGGTCAGTCAGTCAGTGCAGTTGATGGTGGAGTCGGTCAGTCAGTCAGTGCAGTTGATGGTGGAGTCGGTCAGTCAGTCAGTGCAGTTGATGGTGGAGTCGGTCAGTCAGTCAGTGCAGTTGATGGTGGAGTCAGTCAGTCAGTCAGTGCAGTTGATGGTGGAGTCGGTCAGTCAGTCAGTCAGTGCAGTTGATGGTGGTGGAGTCAGTCAGTCAGTGCAGTTGATGGTGGAGTCGGTCAGTCAGTGCAGTTGATGGTGGAGTCAGTCAGTCAGTCAGTGCAGTTGATGGTGGAGTCAGTCAGTCAGTCAGTGCAGTTGATGGTGGAGTCGGTCAGTCAGTCAGTGCAGTTGATGGTGGAGTCGGTCAGTCAGTCAGTCAGTGCAGTTGATGGTGGAGTCGGTCAGTCAGTCAGTGCAGTTGATGGTGGAGTCAGTCAGTCAGTCAGTCAGTGCAGTTGATGGTGGAGTCAGTCAGTCAGTCAGTCAGTCAGTGCAGTTGATGGTGGAGTCAGTCAGTCAGTCAGTGCAGTTGATGGTGGAGTCGGTCAGTCAGTCAGTGCAGTTGATGGTGGAGTCGGTCAGTCAGTCAGTGCAGTTGATGTTGGAGTCGGTCAGTCAGTCAGTGCAGTTGATGTTGGAGTCGGTCAGTCGGTCAGTCAGTCAGTGCAGCCAACACTGGTCAGTGTGCCCCTGAAGGTTTCCGCCTGTTCCAAGGCATTTGGAGATGATGATGATGATGATGATGATGATGATGATGATGATGATGATGATGATGGTGATGATGATGATGATGATGATGGTGATGATGATGATGATGATGATGATGATGATGATGATGATGATGATTTAGTGTATCGGACATGTCGGCTCTGGCTATCTCTCCCTCCCTCCACCCATTCCCTTCCACTGATGATGATGATGATGATGATGATGATGATGATGATGATGATGATGATGATGATGATGATGGTGGTGGTGGTGGGTGGTGATGATTTAGTGTATCAGACATGTCGTCACTGACTATCTCTCCATCCCTCCACCCATTCCCTTCTTTTGCCCTGTCCCCTCTTACCTTTCCCTCCCTCCCTCCCTCTCTCTCTTTCTATCAATTTTCCCTCACCGTTTCTTCCCCACCCCCTAGCCCTCCTCTCTCTTTCACCTATCCCTTATTCTCTCACAGTATTGTCTGCTTCAACTCTTTCCTCACTTCTCCTCTGTTCTTCTTCTCCTCTCCCCTTCTCTCCTCCTCCCCTCGTCCTCCTCCTCGTCCTCTTCTTCTTCTTCTTCTTCTTCTTCTTCTTCATCTCCTTTCTTCTTCTTCTTCTTCTTCTTCTTTCTTCTTCTTCTTCTTCTTCTTCTTCTTCTCTTCTTTACTTGCTCTCTCTCTCTCTCTCTCTCTCTCTCTCTCTGTCTCTCTCTCTCTCTCTGTCTCTTCTGTCTCTCTGTCTCTCTGTCTGTCTGTCTGTCTCTCTCTCTCTCTCTCTCTCTCTCTCTCTCTCTCTCTCTCTCTCTCTCTCTCTCTCTTTGCCAGAGCGCGCGCGCCCATCTCCCCCCCTACACACACACTCTTTTGTCTCTCTGTCTCTGTCTCTGTCTCTGTCTCTGTCAATCTCTCTCTCTCTCTCTCTCTCTCTCTCTCTCTCGCTCGCTCTCGCTCTCTCTCTCAGACAGACAGACAGACAGACGGACGGACGAGAGACAGACAGACAGACAGACGGACGGACGGACGGACGGACGGACGGACGGACGGATGGGTACGGACAGACGAACAGACAGACCTAAAACCAGAGAAAGAGAGCAGAGAATAGACCGACCTATTTACTCTCAATTTTCAGACAGCCAGCTGGGACTGTATCTATCACTGACTATCGATCAGCCCACAAAGATGGCCACCCGCCTGGCTCAGACCTCTCTGCCACTATGCAGTCTGAAAGCCCTCGGCCTGCACTCGGCAGCTGTGGCACGGCGGACAGGCGGAATTAGATCCGCTCCATCAACGGCACCGATGATCACCGCCCAATGCTTTTCCGACAACAGCAACGACATTCAATCCTTCATCCCAGCGTTTCTGAGATGCAGCCTACGCCCTAGAGTCTTCACCGGGAAATGGTGAAAGAGGGGTCGGGTGGAGCGAAGGCTTGGAGGATTTCGGGTCTGGAAGAGGTGAGGATTTAGAGGGTCGGCTGAGCGAAGGCGTGGAGGATTTCGGGTGTGGAAGAGGTGAGGATTTAGAGGGTCGGCTGAGCGAAGGCGTGAGGATTTCGGGTCTGGAAGAGGTGAGGATTTAGAGGGGTCGGGTGGAGTGAAGGCTTGGAGGATTTCGGGTC
>JADBJO010013720.1:25000-27500 GCA_016801955.1 Conus betulinus
CCCAACGGACCACTTTCAAAGGGCATTGGTCATGTGGTGTAGGCACAGATGACGTCATCATAACAACAGTATCATCGTGACACTCTCACGTGGCAATCGTCATATGGTGTAGGATGACGTCACCATAACAACAGTTCCGAAGGAACACTCTCGCCGGGCATTCGTCATGTGAAGAAGGGCACGATTCACTTTACCAGAGCATTACTATCATTGACTACACTCTCATGGTGCATTCATCATCATCATCATCATCATCATCATCATCATCGTCGTCGTCGTCGTCGTCGTCGTTGTCGTCGTCGTCGTCGTCACTATCATCATTACCATCATTATCATCATAGTCATCATAGTCATCGTCATCATCATCACCATCAGATGCTTCTTCTTCTTCTTCTTCTTCTTCTTCTTCTTCTTCTTCGTCGTCGTCGTCGTCGTCGTCGTCGTCGTCGTCGTCGTCGTCGTCGTCGTCAGCTTCGGTGTTGATCTCCCTCGTTGTCGTTGTCGTCGTCGTCGTCGTCGACATTGTCTTTGCTGTCTTAGTCAAATGTAAAGCAAGTAAAACAGCATGCAGCGGTACATGCAGTCCTCGTGCTGCTTGATTTCAGGGGAGTATGGTTGGGCACACTGTGCCTGCTGGTTGTATTGTCTGGAGACGGCATGCTGATCGACATTTACTGCTTTGTTTGTACCGTTTGTCAACATCTGCGTTACTATGCACCTTGTGGGTTCAAGCTTTGTGTCTATATTTGTTTTTATATTTCCTGTCTTCACAAAGAGTATAGACACAGACGGTGAGTGTTGTGTGTCACGGTGAGGGATTTCTCACAGTAGACGGTGAGTGTTGCGTGTCACGGTGAGGGGGATTTCTCACAGTAGACTGTGAGTGTTGTGTGTCACGGTGAGGGATTTCTCACAGTAGACTGTGAGTGTTGTGTGTCACGGTGAGGGATTTATCACAGTAGACGGTGAGTGTTTGCGTGTCACGGTGAGGGATTTATCACAGTAGACGGTGAGTGTTGTGTGTCACGGTGAGGGATTCCTCACAGTAGACTGTGAGTGTTGTGTGTGCAGGGTGAGGGATTCCTCACAGTAGACTGTGAGTGTTGTGTGGCAGGGTGAGGGATTTTCTCACAGTAGACTGTGAGTGTTGTGTGGCAGGGTGAGGGATTTCTCACAGTAGACTGTGAGTGTTGTGTGGCAGGGTGAGGGATTTCTCACAGTAGACTGTGAGTGTTGTGTGGCAGGGTGAGGGATTTCTCACAGTAGACAGTGAGTGTTGTGTGGCAGGGGGTGAAGGGTTTCCCACAGTAGACAGTGAGTGTTCTGTGGCATTTCCCACAATAGACTATAAATGTTGTGTAATATGGTGAGTAATTTCCCACAGTAGACTGAGTGTGGTGTGGCATGCAGAGGAAGTTATTACAGTGACTGTGAGTGTTTGGTGTGGCAAAGAGAGGAATTTCTCACAGAAGTCTATGATTGTGTATTGTGGCATGGTCAGAAATTTCCCACAGTAGACTGTGTGTTGTGTGGCAGGGTGAGGAATTCACATAGTAGACAATGAGTGTGGCATGGTATGGAGAGAAATTTCCCACAGTAGACGGTGAGTGTTGTGTGGCAGCGTGAGGAATTCCTCAGTAGACGGTGAGTGTTGTGTGGCAGGGTGAGGGATTTCCCACAGTAGACGGTGAGTGTTGTGTGGCAGGGTGATGAATCTCCCACAGTAGACAATGAGTGTGGCATGGTATGGTGAGGAATTCCAGTGAGCATTGACGAATGTATTCGGGGAAATTCTCCAGTTGCCAATGACTTTTTTTCTTCAAGGGTGTTGTAATTCTTTCAGGATTTCCCCACACTGATGACTAGCTGATTTGCTCACAGAGTACCCATGTTCATACCCTACTTATTTGTTCAATTTCCTGTAGTTAGGCATAACTGACTTCCTCGGGGATTTTCCACTGTCAGGAATGACTAGCTTCCTCTTGTGTTTTCCACTGGTTCAGTTTCAGTTTCATCAAGGAAGCCCCACTGCGCGCGGACTAGTCCATATACGCTACACCACATCCACAAAGTGTTGAGACCACACTACGCATGATTTTAAGCTGATAGATAAATGAATTAACAACTAAGATGAGAGAATTGAAGAAGGTCTTGTGGCTACGACTTAGCAGATGTCTGACCTACGCTTTATCCCAATGCGCTGGTCAGACTTTGAGTGCCTACCTAACATTGGATGTCTTCTTGTTGTTGTTGTTTGTTTGTTTCTTGTTTTTTGTATGTGTGTCTAATGAATGTACACACGTTGTTGTATGGATGTGTTGGCACGAACTCGTGTGTGTGCGCATGCGCATATGTGCATGCGTGTGTCTATACGCACGTGTGTGAGCGTGCTTGCGTGTGTATGTGCGCGTGTGTGTGAGTGTGCAGAAGTTCGTGTGCAGTGTGTGTGTGTGTGTGTGTGTGTGTGTGTGTGTGTGTGTGTGTGTGTGTGTGTGTGTGT
>JADBJO010013720.1:32500-35000 GCA_016801955.1 Conus betulinus
CATCCAGTGGACAGTGTGATGACCATTACTGAAAGGAGTGGCCATCCAGTGGACAGAGTGATGACCATTACTGAAGGGAGTGACTATCCAGTGACCATTACTGAAGGGAGTGACCATCCAGTGACCATTACTGAAGGGAGTGACCATCCAGTGACCATTACTGAAGGGAGTGACCACTTGGGTTGGAGAGTCAGAAATGGGTTTCTTGGAGGAGGAGGTTCAATCCATGATGACGTCAAAGATTTTAACCAGGCTGAATTCGGCTCCAGTGCGTGACTAGTGATCAGGAATGGAAAGGGAAACATGAGTAGTGAGCAGGAATGGAAAGGGAAACATGAGTAGTGAGCAGGAATGGAAAGGGAAACATGAGTAGTGAGCAGGAATGGAAAGGAAAACATAAGTAGTGAGCAGAAATGGAAAGGGAAACATGAGTAGTGATCAGGAATGGAAAGGGAAACATGAGTAGTGAGCAGGAATGGAAAGGCAAACATGAGTAGTGAGCAGGAATGGAAAGAGAAACATGAGTAGTGAGCAGGAATGGAAAGGGAAACAGGAGTAGTGAGCAGGAATGGAAAGGGAAACATGAGTAGTGAGCAGGAATGAAAGGGAAACATGAGTAGTGAGCAGGAATGGAAAGGGAAACATGAGTAGTGAGCAGGAATGGAAAGGGAAACAGGAGTAGTGAGCAGGAATGGAAAGGAAACAAGAGTAGTGAGCAGGAATGGAAAGGGAAACAGGAGTAGTGAGCAGGAATGGAAAGGGAAACAGGAGTAGTGAGCAGGAATGGAAAGGGAAACAGGAGTAGTGAGCAGGAATGGAAAGGGAACAGAAGTAGTGAGCAGGAATGGAAAAGGAAACAGGAGTAGTGAGCAGGAATGGAAAAGGAAACAGGAGTAGTCAGCAGGAATGGAAAGGGAAACAGGAGTAGTGAGCAGGAATGGAAAGGGAAACAAGAGTAGTGAGCAGGAATGGAAAGGGAAACAGGAGTAGTGAGCAGGAATGGAAAAGGGAAAACAGGAGTAGTGAGCAGGAATGGAAAGGGAAACATGAGTAGTGAGCAGGAATGGAAAGGGAAACAGGAGTAGTGAGCAGGAATGGAAAAGGAAACAGGAGTAGTGAGCAGGAATGGAAAGGGAAACATGAGTAGTGAGCAGGAATGGAAAGGGAAACATGAGTAGTGAGCAGGGATAGAAAGGGAAACCTGGTCTGCGCTCAGTAAGTGCTGTCCGCCTGTTCCCTTCGCATGACAAATAGAACTGTTATCCAGCTGTTCATATTAGCTACAACACACACACACACACACACACACACACACACACACACACACACACACACACACACACACACACACACACACGTACACACACACACACACACACGCGCGCGCACACACACACACACACACACACACACACACACACACACACACACACACACACACACACACACACTTTGACGGGGAGGCAGCAGATGTAAGCAGTGATTCTACCACCAGCAAGAAAGGTTTCCAGAATATAATCAAACACGTAAGAGAGGCCGTGTCCCGGAGCCACTGGCATCGATAGCCGTTGGTCCACACAGCGAGGGGAACGTGGACGAGACTTAGTTTTCTGCAGCAACACGAAGGTAAAGACCATGAAGAGGGAGCCGGAGGGAAGGCAGTTCCAATCTATGTCCTCCATCCCTGCATGGACTTTGGCCCCTTGACACGGTATTTCTGGGAAGGGAGACTGTCTTAGTTCTATTGTGTTTACTGAATAAATACCTTTCTTAAAACTTTTTTTTTTGTTTGTTTTCTATGGTTTAATTTTTCGTCGTTTTTTATTTTGGCGTAAAATGTGGTAAATTGAAAAGAAAAAGTAATAACCGATTGGTTTGCTGTGTAGAGTGAGAACATCAGTAAGTGGCACGCTCAGTATACTTTTGAATCGTCATGCTTACAATATCAGCAGAAGAAAAGCTTGTGAAATGTATTTTGAGAGAGAGAGAGAGAGAGAGAGAGAGAGAGAGAGAGAGAGAGAGAGAGAGAGAGAGAGAGAGAGAGGTTGCATCAACAAATGGGTAAACAATGAAAAAAGGAAAATTACACGAGTGAGTCCTTAAAAATGTCTTTATTAAAAACCCAAATTCATCAAGATATGTTTGATTTATACTTTACATACCAGTACCGTAAAGTCTTGCTTGCAAGGAGAGGATAGCTACATTAGTAACGACGATGACGATACCAACAAAAGCAACAACACAACAACAACAACACAACAACAAACTGCAGCAAAAGCAGGCCAACAAAGGTTCTTTCAGACCAGTCTATGAAACGTTCGTTCTCAAGCTAGAGAATTTCCCCAAAAGCATTCTATTCATAACCCCAAAGCATTCTATTCATAAACCAAACACCGGAACCAGACGTCGTTACTGACAGGAAGCGGGGAACACGAGACTGAGCGAGATGTTGCGTGGACAGGACAATCGTCTGTTCCTGAGAAAAGGAAATTAACCAATC
>JADBJO010013720.1:40000-51139 GCA_016801955.1 Conus betulinus
TCATGATATAGAATAGTGACACTGTCATGATATAGAGTAGTAACTCGATCATGAAACAGAGTAGTAACACTGTCGTGATATTGAGTCACCACCGCAGGCGGAAGACTTGAGTGAGTTATTGTTTTCTTTCTTTCTTTTTTGAAATCATGATGAATTTCAGAATAGTGAACGGTTTACGCCCTGATGTCTCCATTCAGGATGGAGATGTGTTATCTGACATTTGAGGAAGGTACATGGTGTCTGTGACGTCATTTCAGGACGATGGATTTTTATAAGTCATCTGAGGGTGGTAGACGGTCTATAATATCTCATTTCAGGGTGATTGATGGATACTGTAATCATTTGCTATATTGATGGATATTGTAATAATTTGCTAGGCTGATGGATTTTGCGATCATTATACCAAACTGGCAGATGTTCTATGATATCACATGCTATTTTTGGATGGGTCGATATTTTATGTGAATATCAGGATGGTTGCCATTCTCTCTCTCTCTCTCTCTCTCTCTCTCTCTCTCTCTCTCTCTCTCTCTCTCTCTCTCTCTCTCTCTCTCTCTCTCTGTGATGTCAAAAATCTCCTATAAGAATGGTAAACATTTTGTGCTGTCAAACAGTATTTGAAGACGGTAGAAATTTTGTTTTATCGATCTCATTTCAGGATTGTAAACGTTTTATGTTATCAAATCTCATCTAAGCATGACAGACGTTGTCGTTGTCGTTGTTGCTGTTGTTGTTGTTGTAGTTGTTGTTGTTGTTGTTTTAATGTTTGTAATGTTTGTAATCTTAGACGTTTCAGATTTTTCTATGTTTTATGATAGTGGAATAACTGTAATGTATTAAATCTGATTTCAAATACGATGCAAATGTCATCTTATATGTTTTTGCTCATTTCTTCAAGCAGTTATTTATTTACTTATCTGCCTGTCTGTTTGTTTGTTCGTCTGTCATTCAGTCTGTCTGTCTGTCTGTCTGTCTGTCCGTCTGTCTGTCTGTCCATCCGTTTGTCTGTCTGCTAGCTTGTGTGCGTTGGTCGGTCTGTCTCTTTTTCTTTTTGTCTGTATTTCTGCCTGTGTTTCTGTATTTCTGCCTGTGTTTCTGTCTGTCTGTCCGTCTGTCTGTCTGTATGTATGTATGTATGTGTGAGTATGTATGTATGTATGTATGTATGTATGTATGTATGCATGCATGCATGCATGTATGTATGTACGTATGTACGCATGTGCGTATGTACGTACGTTCGTATACATTCATTGGTAAGGTCATCCATTTGAATGTACATGCAAAATTAATAATAAGTCTTTGTCGCAGAGTTGGATAAATTACGCATATCCTCACTGAATGCAAGAGGCCTGAGAAATAAGTAAAACCGTTTTCTCTTTTCTCCGTTACTACTCAAAAGAGCAAACAAATGGTAAACATTTGTTTACAAAAGGATTATGTGATCGCCTGTGATACACCAGTGTGAGAAAAACAATGGGGTGGAACTACAGTTTATAGCGAAGGAACAAACAAAAGTAAGGGAGAGCTGATTCTAGTTGCTAAACGTGTTAGGGTGAATATAGTCTTAGAAAAAGTAGAAGAAAGGCTTTTAGTAATAATTGTGTCACGCGATGGCTTTGACTGTACTTGAGCAAATGTCTATGCACCCAACGAGTTTCGTAAAAAAGAGAAACATTCTTTATAAATCCCTTTATAAAAAAAATTTAGTGATCTTTCGGATAACAATCTTCTTCTGTGTAGTAATTTCAACTGTGTAATGGACAAAAAAATCTTGACATAATTACTGGCCTTTCTCATCGAGAAACAGCGGGGAACACACTTAAACATACAATCTCCTCTCTGCAACTTTCTGAACTATGGAGAATTTATCACCCTAAAGGGAAAGACTTCACATGGCTCCGAACAAACCCATTCGTTGCTCGTCGTTTGTGCTATAGTTTTTAATTTCTGATGGTTTATTACACAACTGTGTCTCTTGTGAACACTTTACCACTCCCGATTCTGATCACAAAACCGTTGTCATTGAACTTAACATGACTTTACTCGCGGCCCCATCTATTGAAGATTTATCAACAGTTTCTTAAGGAACACACGTTTTGTGCAACAGAAGAACGATTTGTTAGAAAGATCACTACACGTAAATGCGGATGACGACGATTCAAACAGTAAAAAGTGGGAGCTCTGTCAAACTGAAATTACATCTTTTTGCAGTGACTTTGGTACAACTTTGGCATGCAAAAGACGAAAACAATGAACGTGTTTTACGGCTCTAAATAGTGGAAGTTAAAAACGAGTGAACAATCAATCCTAGAAAATGTAACCTCCAAACCAGATCTTTGAAATTGAAACAGGAGCAGGAATTGTGACTGTGAGATCAAGCAAAAGGGGCGCAAGGTAGGTCACGTAGGGATAGAAGAGGGTGAACGAAGTACTAAATATTTCTGTAACTTAGAGAAGGCCCGGAGCAAGAACAATATGATGACCAGATTGTGTACACATTCCGGTGAAATCATAAAGGGACCAAAAGGACACACTTAGAGAGCGTGTACACTTTTAAAAAAGATTGCATGATCAATCACAGCATGTACACTTTTATAAAAGATTGTATGGTCAATCAATAACTTCCCATGACGTAAAGGCTGCAACAGATGCATTTCAAGAAAATGAAGATTTTCCTCACCTCGACGAAGTAGAAGCTGCTTCGTGTGCAGGAACATTTTGCTTAGAAGAAACCATTAGTGCATTGACATGCACGAGAAATGGGTCTGCACGGGGGTAGTGATGGGACAACAATCGATTTTTTATTCTTTTTTTTTTTTGACAAAAATTGGAAAACTCTGGGCAAAGTCATTTGAAGAATCCTTTCAAAAAGGTGAACTATCGCGTACACAGACACAAGGAATTTTGACTTCATTACACAAATCTTCCGTAAATGTTAGCGAACCGAAAAAAAAATGGACAAAAAAATCACAAGACAAAACACGACGTGTTTCGACCTCTTAGGTCTTCTTCAGGCAAGATACGAAACAAGTAGGACAACGAAAATGATCGAGCAATCATTTATCTTCAATCACTTCAGCGCAAGATGGGTGTTGAATGAAAACGAGGCTGTCAGAAGAGAGATTTAAAAAAAACAAGGGGGGGGGGGGGGGGGGGGGGGGGGGGGGGGGGGAAGATGTTTCATCTCAGAGCGACACCACAGCGGCCAGAAGACGTTGTCTGTTTATTGTGGATCACCTCAGACGGACTGAGGTTTTGGTCGCGTATCTAATTTTAGCGTAGTAAAAGATTTAGATAGATAGATAGATAGATAGATAGATAGATAGACAGATATGACTTGAGGCTATGTACTTGCAGGAGAGGCTTACGCACTCGGCTCTCTTTCCACAGTGCTGTGTCACAGCCGTGCCAGCCAGTGGTGAAAGCTGAAGGCGAGAGGTGACCAGCACACAGACACCTCGCCTGCACACCAGGTAATTTACACCACCAGAAACACACATGTGCGCTGGGTACCTGGCGGCCCCAGGCCCAAACTGATGGGCGCTTGGAGGAGATCGGCCCCGAAGGACGCAACGTGCAGGCCCAGCGGTGTGCGGATGTGCACTGGCGTTCCTGAACCAAACCTCCAGTCATGGGTAGAGGGAGTCCCTCAGCCTTGCTCGGCCATCCCTCTTGGAGATGGATATTCTAAATAACAAAGCTGCGCCTCCTGTGGTCGTTCTACACGTGGCAGCTACTGCAACTGTGGGACAATAAGCCCCAGCAGGCAAGAGAGAGAGAGAGAGAGAGAGAGAGAGAGAGAGAGAGAGAGAGAGAGAGAGAGAGAGCACAATTCTCCTTCACCTTAAGAGGTCCCCAGCTGGTCAGGCAAGCAGGTACGCTGGTCAACCCAGCTATTTCCACGTCCTGCGGCGATGGAGTAGTGACATACACTCACACACACTCATTCCCCTGAACGATAGAGTTGTTGGGGGGACATTATGAGGCAGCCGCCATTTCTCTCTTGGTGGCTGTCGTGAGGAGATGTGACATGGTCATTTTGGTCCAGTCCTTTATATTGTCGGGCCAGCTCTTTCTCTGCCGTTCTCGTCTGCGCCCTCCTTCAGCGGTACCTTCGAGGATGGTTTTGGGGAGGGTGTTGTGACGAGTGACGTGGCCAAACCATGCCATCTTCCGTCGTTTGACGGTTACCAGAAGTGGTTTGTGGGGCCCAACTAGGTTTGTGACCATTTTCGCACATAATCACTGGCCTCATGCTCCTTGTAGGAGATGCGGGGTAGTTTCCTCAGGCACCTGATCTCAAACGCCTGGATTCTTCTTTCTGTTTCGGTCACCAGTGTCCATGTCTCGCAACCATATGACAGGATGGAGACCGCTAGTGACTTGTAGAGCCGGAATTTTTGTGTACAATTTGATGTTGCTCTTCCATACTCTGTTCAGTCTGGCCATCGCTATTGATGCGGAGTTGATCCTGAATTGGATTTCGGCAGTGCAGGTGTCATCTTTGGACATGGTTGCTCCCAAGTACCTGAAACTGGTCACTTCTTCCAGGGGCTAACCATTCATGGCTATGTTGGCACTGCTGGTAGCCGTGCTGATGATCATGACCTTTGACTTCTCTGTCTGACCGCCCTGCTGTAGACACTTGCTCTTGAGACAATCACCAGCTCAACCCAGAAGTAGTGACTGGGACAGGCAAAGGATGTTGCTCTTGTGACAATCACCAGCTCAACCCAGAAGTAGTGACTGGGACAGGCAAAGGATGTTGCTCTTGTGACAATCACCAGCTCAACCCAGAAGTAGTGACTGGGACAGGCAAAGGATGTTGCTCTTGTGACAATCACCAGCTCAACCCAGAAGTAGTGACGGGGACAGGCAAAGGATGCTGCTGGAGGTCCCTGGCTACAAAACTGCACAGGATCAGGGACAGCGCTGCACAGGACCCAGGGACAGCGCTGCACAGGACCAGGGACAGCGCTGCTCTCCCCACATGTTGAGGAGGAGATAAAAAGGATTTCTAAACAAAGCCTGCCCTTCACTGGCATGGCAGGCGACCGCGCCAGCCTGGCCATCCAACATTGACAGGTGACCGCGCCAGCCTGGCCACCCACAATGACAGGTGACCGCGCCAGCCTGGCCACCCAACAATGACAGGTGACCGCGCCAGCCTGGCCACCCAACAATGACAGGCGACCGCGCCAGCCTGGCCATCCAACAATGGCAGGTGACCGCGCCAGCCTGGCCACCCAACAATGACAGGTGACCGCGCCTGCCTGGCCATCCAACAATGACAGGTGACCGTGCCAGCCTGGCCACCCAACAATGACAGGTGACCGCGCCAGCCTGGCCATCCAACAATGACAGGTGACCGCGCCAGCCTGGCCACCCAACAATGACAGGTGACCGTGCCAGCCTGGCCACCCAACAATGACAGGTGACCGCGCCTGCCTGGCCACCCACCAATGATTGGTGACCGCGCCAGCCTGGCCACCCAACAATGACAGGTGACCGTGCCAGCCTGGCCACCCAACAATGACAGGTGACCGTGCCAGCCTGGCCATCCAACAATGACAGTGACCGCGCCTGCCTGGCCACCCAACAAGGTGGTCGAAAGACAAAGCACAAGAAAATGCAGATGCCCCTGACATTTGGGGCATGGAATGTCCGAACTTTACTGGACAGAGGCAGCAAAACAGATATGGTTGCACAGATGCTAGGCCTTTATCGGATCAACATAACGGCTCTGAGTGAAACAAGACTGAAGAAAAACAAGGGTGGTGTTGGATTTGCCATTCGCCACTCTACTTGACCCAACGTTGCCGGACACCACGGCACTGGAAACTGCAACTCCAATGGTCTGCTGATGTTATCACAGTGTGCATAGCATGAATTGTCTATCGCCAACATCATCTTCCAGCAGGCAGACAGGTTAAAGAACACGTGGATGTACTCGCATTCCAAACAATGGCACATGCTTGACTATGTTATTGTTCACCAGAAGGATAGACGTGATGTCCTCCTTACAGGCTGCATGAAGGAAGGTGACTGCTGGTCCAATCGCCGCCTGATTACGAACAAGATGAACATCCAGCTTGCCCTGAAGAACAAATCGGCCATAGCCAAACCCCTGAGAAGGCTGAACATTGCTCGCCTGTGTGTCAGCAGAAACATTCTGCAAGAAAGGATCAATAACTGTCTGTTGAACATTAACCTTACTGGAAAAGACACTGGCGAGAAACGGAAAGCCTTCAAAGAATCCCTGTACAACACTGCAGCTGACACCCTGGGCTTTGCTGCACGCAAGCATAGAGATGGTTTGATGGAAACGATCCTGAGATCAACAAAGTTCATAGGCATGCTCCACAAGACCTGAAGAGATCACCTCAGCAACAAGACCTGCGAGAAGAAAGAGAAGTACCAGCAAACCAGGCAGCTCATCCAACAGAAGCTTCGACAGATGAAGAATGAATGGTGGGGAAAGACAGTAGAACAGTGCAGAGGCTGTGAAGGCTCTGCAGCAGACCACGTCCAGGAGAGCACCAGGAGAGCAGATGGAATTCCAGCCGACATCTACGGTATGAATGCGAGGTGCTCCTGGAAAAGCTGGGCCATCCTCTTCCCGTCCATATGAAAAAAAAGGAGAAGTGCCCCAAGACTTCAAAGACGCCTGCATTGTACACAACGAATGTAATAAAGCGTCCTGTGACAAACATCGTGGGAATTCCCTATTCTACATGGCAGTCAAGATTCTTTCCAGTGCCATCTTGAACAGACCCAGCACCCACATAACAGACTCCATCGTTCCTGAATCACAGCACGGGTTTCGTACAGGCAGGGGCACGACCGACATTTCGGTGTTTTGCTATCCGCCAGCTACAGGAGTGCGTGAGCAGAATCAGGAACTCCACATGGTTTGTTGACCTCACTGAGGCCATCGACGCCGTGGATCGGACTGGCTTGTGGAAGGTCCTTCACAAGTTTGGTTGCCCGGAACAGGTCATCTCACTGATAGTTTTAGTCCATGATGGCACGCCGGCGAGGGCAAGAAAACGGAGATACCTCTGTCCACAACGAAAAGCGGAGTGACAGAGGGGTGCGTTTTACCTCCCACCCTCTGTACTCTGTCCACAACTAAAAGCGGAGTGACAGAGGGGTGGTGCGTTTTACCTCCCACCCTCTTTTCCATTTTGTTTCATGCAATGCTGATTGACGCATCACGGGACTATGGCAAGGGGTATACATCCACCTTCATCCAGATGGCAAACTCTTTAACCTTCGACGACTTCAGGCCAAGACCAAAGCATGATGCCCTTCTGAGAGAACTCCACTTTGCACGTGACTGTGCACTGCCCGCGCACTCCCATGAAGACCACCCAGTGCATCACAGATCGCTTTGCAAGAGACTGTCAACGCTTTGGACTTACAATCAGTCTTGGTCAGACTGAGCCCGTGAATCAATCTTCACCGTCCGGAGCTGGCAGTGCTCCACCACCACCTGTCGTCATCAGCAGCACAGAGCAAACCTGTGGAGAAAGTTCTGCTATCTGGGCAACACCATGAGCAACACCATGAGCAGCAATGGATCTCTGGATACAGAACTGATGTTGCACATCTCAAAGGCCAGGTCTGCCTTTGGCAAGCTGTCAAAGAGTCTGTGGTAAGACCATGGCATCAAATTGCGCACGAAGGTCGCCGTATACAGAGCTACGTTTCCGAGAGCTCTCCTTTACTGTTGTGAGACTTGGACCACGTACCGTCGACAAATCCAACAACTCGAACAGGTCTATCAACGATGCTTGCGCAAGACCTGCAGCATCAAATGGCAAGACAGAGTGTGTCCATCCTACAGGTCAGAAAAAGTGTGGCCTACCCAGCATGGAGTGTATACTTATCAAAAGTCAGCTCCGATGGTCAGGAACGTTGTCCATATGGAGGACAGCAGCACTCCAAAGATGCCGATCTATAGACAACTGAAGGAAGGACAACGTGAGCGAAGAAGTCGTCTCAAAAGACACAAAGACACCTTGAAGGCCAATCTCAGACACTGCAATATCGGCACTGCTTCCTGGCAAGATGTCGCCCTTGTTAGAACACAATGAAAGCAACAGTGTACCAGGGTACAAAGACATTCGAGAGCAACAGAGTAGCTGCGGTCCCGGAAAAGAGGAACCGGAGAAAACAGAACTCATCCTTGCAGGACTCCATTCCATGCAGCGTCTGTGGACGACTTTGTGCCTCAGGAATTGGTTTTTATTTCCACATGAGGACCCTCATCAGCAGATGATCTGTCTACCTACTCATCTGTCGGATACGACGGAAAAATTCATCATCATAATATGATATCATGGATTTTCATAAAGTCGAAAAAAAAAAAAAACAAACAGCAAAGGCTGACATTGAAATACATCCAACCGACTCAATGTCAAAAACCTAGCAACGAACACGTCGTGTCCTTGTACGTTTTGCATAATACTAGCTTGCCTTCATCGTCATCATCATCATCATCATCATCATCATCATCAGGAGGAGGAGGAGGTAAGGAAATTGAGTGAACGATATTGAATGATATGAACTGGGTGACACAGGAAACGACTGAATGAAGCGCCAGCTGGCAGTTCTTCAATTGGCACTACCCCGGTAGGCAGCCCGCTGTGTAAACGAGTGTGGATCGTAAAGCGCTTGGAGCTTGGTCTATAGCAGAGAATAGGCGCTATGTAAGTGCTCATTATCTCGCTTCTTGGTTTTGGTTTTGTTGCTGTTACTGCTGTTGCTAATGGCGTTGTTCGTGTTTTTGTCCTTCTTCTTGTTCTTCTTCTTCTTGTTCTTCTTCATCTTCTTCTTCTTCTTCCTTCTTTCCTTCTTCTCTTCTTCTTCTTCTTCTTCTTCTTTCTTAGCTTTCTTCTTCTTCTAGTTCTTCTTCTTCTTCTTCTTCTTCTGTCCACTAATATCAATTGATTGTAGCAATTTAAATTATCGCGTGCATGAACAGCATTCCCCAACCGTCAGTCCCACTGAAACTCGGAACCCTTCCCTAGTCTGGTGACGCATGTACTCCTCGAACGATGTGTGTGTGTGTGTGTGTGTGTGTGATATCGAGATCGCCTTGACCTTTAGAACGTGTTGATACCTGGGTCGTTTGTTGAGAGAACTCCCGGACCCTTTACCCTCACAACTACACTACACCGCTACTTTGAATATATTGCCTTCAGCTTCTCCCCTTTGCTTTGATGATTCTTCGGAAGTCTTTGATGCTGTTTGCTTCTTTGTTTCTTTGTTTCTTTGTTCACTGATTTCCGAGCCGAAAATTGCGGATGGTTTGCCCAGGCGTGTTAGTAGCAAAGCAAGTTTGTCCAGTGCAGGCTGCTGATTACATGGTAAGTGTTCGTTGGTCTTGCTGCTGCTTCGGTTCTCACCGTTCTAAATGGTCTTCTAGTGCATCTCCTATGAGTATCTCCACAAAGGGTGTTGGGGGGGGGGTGGGGGGTGTTGGCAGCCCTGTCAGACGGCCAGGCAGCAACTGCCACAGACTGCGCTGACAACCCGTTCATCACTTTGCTCTATGACCCTAACAAGTTCCTATCGACGTTGTACTTCGATCAGGTTGCCATGGCCAATGCTTTCTAAAACCTGCCGAGAGAAATCCCATGATCCATTACATGTAACGTGTGGTGCCATAAACGACACGATAAATGTTTATGCAAGTAATTTAGCAATAAGCATGCACCATCTAAAACCGACCGTACCAGAAATAATCGTAAATAAAAATACGATGCATTTCTAAGAAACTTTGTAATATGCGTGAATTTACTGTTCCTATTTTCAGGAATGCCATCAACAGGTAGAGTGATAGGAATCTGAATATTACCATGACATCTATCAGGAACTATCTGATTTAAGAGGTACACAACTCTCTAATTCATCTAAAAGAAAAGAATTTGTTTTCGTGAACTAAGTAACACCGATGGCAAAAACTAAATGTTGCAGCTCCAGACTCGTCCCTGTTTGTCTTCTCTATGGAAACCTTTAATAAACACACCAGACTCGTCTCTGTTTGTCTTCTGTATGGAAACCTTTAATAAACACACCAGACACTACGTCCTCAGACATTTCCACCAATCAAACTTGCTTCACCAAAATGTGCCTGGACCCAGGATGCACCGTTCTTCATATACAGTATGGACCACCCGAGCTGAGAGACACGGCTCTCTAAAACCAAAGCTAACCAGATGAATGACCTTCTCTTTGCAGACTTTGCTGATGCTGTCGACGTCACTAACCACGCACAGCTCCTCAGTGGATAATCAAATAAAAAAGTGAAACTCATGTCATTATTCTTAACCGACAAATCATTCTTAAAAATAGATGCTTGCCTGTGTTTAGTATTAGACGGAACTTTCTCCTTTGCCTATCAAATTTATGTTTCTCAAGGCTCTTCCTTTGGGCCCTCATCTTCTCTTAATCTGCCCTTATTCCTGCAACCTCTATGTGACTTGTTCCAAGGTGACACAGACGTTCACGCCAGCCGTCCCAATGTTGATAACGTAGCCGTTGATATCAAGAGAATATTATTCACATACTGGATTTGTCTCAATTGAAGTAGATCAGTCTGAACGCAAATGAAGACAACTATATATGGTGATCGCTACCGGCCAAAGCGACAAAACCTTCACCGTTCTTTCCCTACCCTAAACATGTAGGGTATAAACATTGCAGGGGTAGATTGCCATAAAATCCAAGGAATATTTCTTCACAGCACTTTCTTGCAATCCGATCATGTACTAAGTGGCTGTAACATGGTGCAAACAAGTCTAGCCAGAGAACGAGAGAACTTGGGCAGTAGGTCAGGCCTCTTTCATCCTTCTACATCGGATTGGATGTCCCCCGAGGCTTACAATTAATGACCGCTTTGACAGTTCATAATGATAAAACAAGATCATGTAATATTCTTGCATCTCTCTCTCTCTCTCTCTCTCTCTCTCTCTCTCTCTCTCTCTCTCTCTCTCTCTCTCTCTCTGTATGCACCTGCATGTGCATGTGTGTGCATATTTTCTTTCATGCATGTGTGTATAGCCTTTGATAAAGATTTGAGATCATTTCTGATAAAACATTTAGTTACATATGATTGTCCCCCCTTGTCTG
>JADBJO010013721.1:0-5000 GCA_016801955.1 Conus betulinus
AACGGTATACAGTGGACACTCTGACGCAGCTCGACGACCTCGACTTCGCTGACGACCTGGCGCTCCTGTCAACACAGCCACAGCCAGATGCAGGACAAGACCACTCGCTTGGAGACCACACAGCCGGGACAGGGCTCAAGATTAACATGAAGAAGACCGAGCTGATGAAAAATCAGCACCACTGCCACACATCAGGTCCACAGTCGGTGGAGAGCCCATCAGGGAGGTGGAGTCTTTTCGTCTACCTGGGAAGCGTGGTTGACCAACAGGGAGGCACGGACCGAGACGTCACAGCCAGAATCGGCAAGGCAGAGCAGCTTTCGTCATGCTCAAGAACATCGGGCATCTGGAGGAATCAGCATAAGAACCAAACTCCGCATCTTCAACTCCAATGTGAAATCAATTCTGCTCTAGCGGATGCGAGACATGGCGGACAACACAGACGATGCAACAAAAGATTCAGACATTCTTCAACACCTGTCTGAGGCGCATCTACAAAATCCGATGGCAGGACAAGATCCGAAACGAAGATCTGTGGGAGCGTGCGGGACAGGAACCAGTGGCCAAGCAGATACTGCGAAGAAGTGGGGCTGGATCGGACACACCCTCAGAAGCCAGCGTCCAGCACCACACACGCCAGCCCTGACCTGGAACCCGCAGGGAAGAGGAAGAGAGGGCCGGCCTCGCAACAGCTGGAGGCGAGACACTGAGGCAGAGCTGAAACAACAAGGACCAACTGGACTGGAATGACCAGAACACATACATATATATATATATATATATATGTGCTATATATATTATAATATATACAGCATACATATATTAGATCACACACATATAAATTATATATACACACATACCACACACACACACACACACACACACACATAATATATATATCTATATACCTACCCTATATAACAATGTGTGTGGGTTTCCATAGATAATAGATAGATAGGAAATAATGCAAGATACCTAGATAGATAGGTAAGATAGATATGGCTCGTGTTGAGACAGGTTTTCAGACATACCACTCTCCGCGTCCCCATAGCCAGTCACGAGCAAGACACACTGTTGCAACACTGTACTACCTGACTTTCACCTTGCTGCAATGTGGCGCACATTCTGCACGAATACTACCTTTGAAGCGGTGAAAACCTGAAGTCATTGTGAGATTCAAATAACAGACTCATGCTTGGCAGTAGTCAGACTTAAGCAAGTAAAGAGAATGATGCTTTTCAGTACACCAACGTAGATACCATGTCCATAAAGTTAGGCATTAACCCACTTGACATTACGTTGCTACCTTTATCGTGATCTCAGCTGTACGGGGAGAAGACTAAGCGTACGTCGGTTTTCACACTTCAACAAAACATTTTTTTTCCACATCCAGCTGAGTTACAACTTTAATCGCATACGCTTACTACAGTGTCGCGTGTCAATGTTTTAAATTTGGCAATGGCTGAAACTAATGAAGAAGCCCCATTAAAAGAAAAAAAAAAAAAAAAAAGATAATATTCTGTCAACGAAAGAGCAAACAAATTCGGGGAGATAATTTTTTCTGTTTCAGGTTTTGGATGTTCTAGGTTTTCCGCCTGCTAGTAAACCGTGCCCGTTGGTGCCAAGCAAGTGACTTACTCTGTACGAATCGCGGTCGTACCTGATAAATCAAAGTCAGTGAACCAGTCCGGTCCGCATTTCGTGGAAACGAGTCAAAGGGGGGGGCTCCGTGCAGTGGTGTTATTGTAAATAGTGATCCAGGAAAGAAAGATATTTGGTTGGACAATTTGCAAGCACTTATTGGCGGGAAGAGCTAACCGAATGAGCAAAACAACTGTAATCTTATCTTCTGCCCAACCATCCGTTCGTAACATAAATGGACCGAAGTGTTCAATGTGGGAAAACGACTTTAAATGCTCAGGCGCATCAAGCCCCGAAAAAGTGCCACGTCGGCGGGGCTTCATTGTGAAGTTTCAAACATCAGGTGGTTATTAACCAAAAAAAGTAGCATTTTCTTTCTGTAGCCCGACATAAGCTGACTCTGCTACATCCTTAGCTAGTACAAGTCATTATCCTATTAATTGCAAAGGGACTTAAAACTGATAGCGTTAGCATTTATCGATTTTCTGAGGTAAATGATAGTACAAAAAACGATAGCGACTTCTACTCTGATATCGTTATGTAAGCTGTAGACACAGATCGTAGAATCGGGGTAAGCAATCTTCGAGTAGGGGTGTATCTCAGGCGGTGACCATTTGGACAAATTACACACAAAATTCATTCTACAGTGCCCTCGAGGAGATATTAACCTATCTTTTAAAGTTTCCCTATTAGTATCCTATTTTCTAAATCAATAAAAGCGTATCCTAGTGTGTGAAGAAGGGTGGATTCCATGTTATTAGTAATTACAGTCCAGAATATTTATGGTATGGTAAAGTAGCTAACTGTATCTGGATGTGACCCTTGCTGACAAACCAACCCGAGCAGACATCTAGACCGACGGGCAGACAAACAGAACCCCAAGCAACAGCCAGAAACAATGATGGTTGGTGCATGATGATACTAGTGATGATAGATGACGAAGACCATGACTGACTTAAATGCGACAAAATTATGATAATACACGAGGATTACAGCAAAGAATGTTTTCGACGATGATGATTTACGCTAGATATAGATCAGAACAGCAACAGTCAGATAGCCGCGGCGTAAACAGCACCAGCAGCACGTGACAGCAGTAAATACATGGAAGGGGTCAGGATATGATGAAAAGTCCGACACAAAAAACAACTCGACACGACTCCAGCCACTCAAAGCAAAAAAAAAATGAAAAAGAGTAGAAAAAAAAAAGAACGAAGATTCTCAGTACTAACCCGGTCCAAGGGTGAAGCGTATCCGTGACGACTTTGTACGTCACGAGTAATTTCGCGAGCCATTGGGACCATGCCACCACTCCGTTGTGAAGGACTGGTGTAATCGTCTGTTTAGAACTGGCGATGTCGAAGGACGCGTCACACTGCCGTACGGCGGTTTGCGGGTCCGGCGTAGGGCACTGATACTCCTCTGGTTCGCCCCGGCTTGAGGACTCCTCCTCAAACGGCCGTGGCAGACCCGAAGATTACCGTCTCTCTCCGTGCGCCGTTGTTAGCGGACCCTGTGTTAAGAAATTTGACGTGAGAAGGTGATGTCCGGGATTCTGTTTGGTGTGAGACGGTACATTGTAGAGATTTTTTTATTTTTTTTGATTTTTGACTTTGTGCTGCGATATTTTTTAAACCAAAACTAAAAATAGTCACACACACACCACACACACACACACACACACACACACACACAACGCTCCTCTCTCGAGAAGAAAAAAAGGAGGGCCTCTCTCCTCTGCTCATCTCATCTTCTCTCTCTCTCTCTCCTCTCTCCTTCCCCCCTCGCCCACCCAACCAGCCCCCACCACCAACCTCGGGCCATCATCACTTCTTTGAGCGTTTGTTTGTGTGGATGGGCCAGCAGCTTGGAGAGGTAGTTGGCGGTACGGTGCGGACCGCGGGTCGGCTGTACAGCAGCCAGCCAGAGGTGTCCGAAGGTGAGTGTTGAAAATCTCTCTGGTTGCCCCTTCTGCCGCCCGCGGCACTATTTACTGTCGTGGTGCGTATCTGCCTACCACAAAGTTCAGTGCCTCGTCGTCCTTTTGCTATCTGGGAATAGGTCTGGGCAAAAGGAATAGAGACAATGAAAAATCTACACACACACACACACACACACACACCAACACACCAATATATTCATATCTATATATACATCATACTGATTATATTGTGTGTGTGTGTGTGTGTGTGTGTGTGGTGTGTGTTGTGTGTTGTGTGTGTTGTGTGTGTGTTTCAGTCAATGAATCTCAGCCAGGGAGTCGGAAATTCGATGTGGACACGCCAATAAAGATGGTCCTGTTTCTCACTGCAGACTTGGCTGCTGAGTGGTCCCTAATGCTGCCAGTCAGGGGAATATCCACATGGCCTGGCTCTACTTCTTATCGTCCCAGTTTTCCATTTCATTTTCTCTGTGGCATCCTTCCCTCCTTCACCTTTTTTCTTTTATAAATGTTTGCAAATTCCTTTTCCTCAATACAGACTGTGAGAGCGTGCACGGAGGAGGGGGAACGGGGGGGAGCGTGCACGGAGAGGGGGGGGGGGGGGGGGGGCGGGGGGAAGGGGGGGGGGGGAGGGGAAGGAGCGGGGGACAGAACAGACAGACAGACAGACAGACAGAGGACAGAGAGACAGAGACAGAGACAAAAGCGAGAGAAAGGGTGAGAGACTGAAGAGGGTACAAATATAACGAGAGCATGTCATACAGCAAAGCTTTTGAGGGGGAAAGAGCAAAGAAACCGATCACCGACACCCACCGTCGGCTGATCATCACCATGAAGGGAACTGAAGTTCACGCGGAAACAGAGTTAAGAGAGCGACAGACAGACAGCACCCACACGGAACAGATACACCACTGCCATCCACAACTGCCACGAAATATGCAGGCTTCAGTCTGCAAGTGCATCTTGTCCTTAAGGGCCTCCAGCCAATAGGTCGTCAAACTCACGCATTGGCAATGACGCCGGATGTACAAAGACGCTCAAAGAAAGGCCAGCACGAAACCAGCAAGGCCGCTCTGCAAACTCTTTATCTCTTCTGGTATTTAGGCTGCAAGGAATCTTTCTCAGGGACGGGGAAGAGGCTGGTAGGAGGAAGATCAGATAAAAGGCAAACGTGCTTAGAAATGATCCAATTCGAACAGTTTAAAGACATTTTGAATTCTTCAGACAGGTAAGTGCGTAACAGTGGGGTGCATGGGAAAAAGGGAAGGAGGAGAAGGAGGATGAGGGGTAAGTAGGTTAAGAATGATAGATGAGAGCAGGACGAGAGAGAAACAGAGGTGATAAATAGGAGAGGAGCAAGGGTGAGGCGTTTACAATAGATCACAACGAGTTATGGATGACATCTATCTATCCATCT
>JADBJO010013721.1:12500-17500 GCA_016801955.1 Conus betulinus
TGGTTCTGTAAATAGTGCGCTGAATGTAGAGAAATTATCCTGATTGCTACACATTTTGTATATAAGTGTAAAATTAATAAGATCACACCTAGCCCCCAAGACTTCTTGAACGAGCTAAACTACAAATATGAAACCGAAAAATACACGCAATGCGTGGAAATGCGACTCACAAATTTTGTGTAAAAAAGTATCTATATTAGAATCTTGTGAAACGTAACAGATGAAAATAATGATATGTAGAAATCTTCATACCTTATAATATCCTCTTTACAGATTGTTGTACATTTGTGAATTTGACTGGATTATTGTGACCGTTGGATGTGTTGATGCATTTTGCCTTTAGTAAGCAGATGGAGGTGCTTTAATTTTTGTAACTATGAAATGTTTTCGCATGTAACTGTGCCAAACCAATATTATTAAGAAAATGGGCAAGAAGCCATGGGTACAGGTAAGAAACCATTCATACCTGCCGCAGGAATGAGTCTGGAATCTGTATGTTGTGCATGCCGGCTGCACACCGAAAATTAATGCGACGAGGTCTACCTTTAGGAGTCCAGGATTTAGAGACAGGCACAATTACATTGTTTTGACAATTCTTTTTTTTTTTTTTTTTTATTGCAACTGAAAATGGATTTACCTTCTTTTCTTTGATATGCCCATATGCAGGGTACATGCCAGGTGGTTCCAAGCAGACAGATTAAAATGAAAGGATGGGACTATCTTGAGGAAACAACTGGCGCAAAGATAGGGTCACGAGTAAGTGGGAAGACTTTACGTGTGACGTCAGGTAAGGGGTAGTTCATGTAGTTCTACATAGGGAACGATTTTCATCAGGAGAAATCCTTTAAAACAAGTGAAATAATTGCGGGGCTGAGGAGGGGGGGGGGGGGGGGGGGTGTCAATCTTGTCTCTTATCAGCCTGATATCAAGTTTTGGCTCAAATCTATGCAGCACCTCAAAAAGGCTTGCATGGATTATATAGAGTGATTTAGCGCAAACGCTAATTGCGGCGTGTGGCCTGCCTCTGTAAACTTCATGGGCCGCTAGGAATATGAAATGGAGATGTAGAATGCCGACCACTCTCCCTACCCGTCAGGGGACGTCACTAGTTTTGTCCCCTATGCCGACGGCACTCCTGTCTAATCAGAAGACGTTACTATTTTTTTTGTCCCTATGCCTACGGCACTCCCGTCCAATCAGAAGACGTTACTATTTTTGTCCCCTATGCCGACGGCAAATCCTACCCATCTGAAGGACATTACTTTTTTTTCGTCTCTATGACAATGGCACTCCCTACTAATTAGATACGTTATTATTTTTGGATCATATCGCTCCACATGACTAAAAAAAATTTTTTTTGACGTCTGGCTCATAAGAAGACTATCTTACTCGTATCAAAGATAGAGTGGATTTCAAACGGGGGAAAAATGAATTAGGCTGTAGGTTGTTTTAAACTTCGTGTTCGTTTTTCTTTTTTCTCTCTCTTTTTTTTTTTTTTTTTTTTCTTTTGTTGCTGTTCATTTTTTTGTTTTGTTTGTTTGTTTGTTTTGTTCTCTGTTTTGTTTCGATCTTTATTTTTTTGCTTTTGGCTTTTTTTTTTTTTTTAATCCCTTCCCCTTTCATTTGTTACAAAGAAAAACCTTTATGATTCTAGCTATGTACATCGTTTAAATGATTCTGTTAACTTCCATGCGATTGGGAGGAACAGACTCCGACGTTGACTGGTTGACTGCGCAGATGTCAAAGGTCCAGTTACAGGATGTTACAAGTTTGGGACGCGTCAGCGGGGAAAAGCGATAAGATTTGAAAGCAAACTGAATGGTCTCTCCCCTAACGCGTAAACCGTGTTTGTTGTCAAAAGATTGAATGGATCTGAAAACGAAGGAAGCTGAAATTAAGACAAGGTTGTTTCAACTTTCTCTTTGTTTAACCTTTATGTATTTTAATTAATTGCTTCTTTCTCTCAGTGAGGTTTGATTTTCACCATTTACTGGTGATTTGTCTGTCTGTCTGAATATTTGCGCAATAACGATAAAATCGATTGTAAAGAAAGTTTTTTTTTTTTGTTGTTTGTTTGTTTTTTCTCTCTGCTTTTATTGTTGTTAAACACAAAGAAAGGAAACATACACACAGCAACAGCCAAAATCAGAAATTAGGTATAAAGCACCCCAAAAATGAATAATTAGATAAACAAACATATAAAGAGAAAAGAAGAAATAACCTTAGCATAGCATCATACATGTATATAAAGCGTAGATGTTTGGTGACATGCGTAGCGCAATGAATGCATTATAGGCAAGCTATTCGTATGTAGTGTAAACGTGCTTTAGGAAAAAGAGTGAAAAAACAAACAAACCTGGTGGTATGACGGGATAGGGCTCAAGAGCGAAGTTATTACATTTTGGTGTGGATCCGTCGTGCGGATCCGGATCAAAAGAAGAATCCAGGATCTGTTGGACCTTGGCCGAGGTCTCTCCTCTCCCTAGTGCCATCGTAGTTAGTATACTATGTGTCGGGCTATGCCATTCGCCGAATTCTATCATCTTCTTCGCGACTGGTTGATAAGTCAACAGCTCATCGCACCTCAAGATGAGCTAAACAAACACTGCAGTGTCGTCCTATCGCGGCAACATCTAGTACAGTGGACTACTCAAGAAGGAAAAGCTAATAAAACCCCAGCCAGGTTACAAAGTTACCCACTCATTGCAAGTCGTGAATACGTTCAATTTTTCAAGGAGGATATTCTATTATTCAACAGACTTCTGCACAGTTAATAAATGCTGTACATTGTATTCATCTGTTCCTTTAAGCACTCTTCCTCACACTAAGGGTGGATGAGAGAGAGATGAGAGAGAGAGAGAGAGAGAGAGAGAGGGGGAGAGAGAGAGAGAGAGAGAGAGAGAGAGAGAGAGAGAGAGAGATGATGATGATGATGATGATGATGATGATGATGATGATGATAATCTTTATTTCCAAGGGTAACAGATAAGCAAACACGTGCTTTTTTTCATCCGGCTTTTGCCCCATTAAGGGACCAAGTATGACTAGCGAGAGAGAGAGAGAGAGAGAGAGAGAGAGAGAGAGAGAGAGAGAGAGAGAGAGAGAGAGAGAGAGAGAGAGAGATTTGATACTTTTCCTCGTGAAAGCTATTTTCAAAAGAAACTGTGCACAGCAAATATTTCCATTATCCATTTGCAAAAACACACAACATAGATACTACCAACATCAACAAACAATTGACAGCTTCACTTTTTTTTTTCTTCCAAGCTCCTATTTTTCACATTCTTCTCCTTAATTTCTTTTCTCTCTCTCTTTTTTTTCAGTGGGACCCCATCCTCCTCTTTTTTTTTTCCTCCAGTCTCCGTTAACCATGCAGGCTTGTGCGTTTTATTACTAATTGTAACAGCATCACTTATCAAAATAAAAATCGCATTTATTAAAGGGGTATAAAGCAAAACCGTATATTTAAATCAATTTTACACTGATCACCGACTGAAAAACAAAAGCATGGATCTAAGATTAGTTTAGCACCTTTCAGCGGCTGAAAAACAAACGCCTGGGTTTAAGACCTGTGTCACACTGTTCATCGGTTGGAAAGGAAAGCCATTCTCGCTTCTGACACAGACCATATGCGCGCGCGCAAGCACACAACACACACACACACACACACACACACACACACACACACACACACACACACATGTCACACATGCCATCATATCATTATCATCACCATCATCATCATCTTCATCACCATTTCTATCCTTTCTGTACGTCTTTATGGCTTTCTAATTCTAAAGATGAATTGAACTCTCCTGCAAGCGTTCAAACAATGAAGGAAGTGTCTCTGTGTCAACAGGCCTTTGATCAAACAGACACAGCAGATTTAAAAAGGACCCATCGCGTGCATACACCCACAGCAATTTGACCAGAGTAAAAATGCCCCTCCTCACCCCCCCCCCCCCCCCCCCCCTTTTTTTTTTTTTTTTTTTTTCCTTTTTCCACACCTACATTGGTTAGACAGCAAGACCACTCACCACCCGTCTACAGGAACACCAAAAACCGATCTACTTCTGCCATACATGAACATCTACAAGCCACAGGCCACAGTTTCAGCCCTCAAGAAACCAAGATCTTATCTACAGAGCCCTTCTTCACAAAAAGAAAAGTTAAAGAAGCCATCGAAATTAAGACCAGACGCCCCAGCCTGAACAGAGATCAAGGCTTTGAACTTCCCCCCATCTACAATCAGATCCGGACAACCGTTCACCCCCACACAACAGTCGTCCCACCAGGCCTCGCTGCCACAACGGCAACAGTGAGCTGAAGAAGACAGGGCGACTCTGTCGAAATATTCTCCAAGTAAGTTTTTTGATTCTGAGTCTATAACTACGTTTCTAATTTCTGTATGTTGTTCTCATTTATTTTATATGGATGACCAGTACTTTTTTTTTAAACCCGACTTTAGGTCATAATGATGCCGTTATGAATGCTAGGAGTGTCAGGCATACGCGGGGAAAGAGATGGTGGTGACTTTTCAAGTCATTTGTTTTGTCCATTCACCGGCTTCTATGGTCTGCCTTTTGGGGCACATCCAACCTGCGGTGTACCCTTTGGATCTTTGTGGGCAGGTGTGTGTGTCAAAGCGAGATATATGCCCAAACCAGGCCAGTTTTTATAGTGTTAGCTCAGTAGTTAGCGTCGCGGATTTCCGGCTGGGCGATCGTGGGTTTGATTCCCATCACGGCCGTTTACATTTGAGGGATTTTTTTCGGCTCGTTACCGGCTGCTACGCTGAACTGCGTTTGCTCTGGGCTCAGTTGGGAGGACTGGAACTACATAGCAGAGTTTCGACCGTTTAGTGGATGCGTCTCTCAGACTGTTGCTCAAACTGCCTGATCAACGCTGCGGGTGTCTGTACTTTTCAGGCCTGGTTGACGCCGGGACACATGAAAGTAAACGTACAGCCTAGCACTGTCTCGCAGTCTCAGACCAGATTC
>JADBJO010013721.1:20000-51120 GCA_016801955.1 Conus betulinus
ACCAGGCCCGAGAGATACAGATACCTGCAGTGCTGACCAGGAAATGTGAGCAACACGCAGGAACGTACCTATTAACTGGATGAAACTGGACTACGTGGCTCCAGTCGAAGTTCATAGAACACTTGACTCTGGATAAGAGATGACCAGAAAGCCGAAAAATCCCAAAAATATTTGTGTTCCTAATGAGAATTGAACCCACAACTTTCCAGCATGCAGGCTTGGACACTGACCACAGCATGACTGCAGGCTGATCCATAACATCATCTGAATCAACTTTCGAGTTTTAATGAATGTAAGTCTCGGCCTGTAGGGGGTGTCAGCATTCAGTGTAACATTCACTTTTGGAATTAACCCATGAAAAACTCACATCAGTATTGTCGTATTGTATTCAGCATCTGTGTACTTCATAGCTACATCCCATAGCTACTGTCCATATCAAGCAAAACATGAAAGGTTTTGAATCAGATTTAAGAAATTATTTTTACCAGAACGAATTGTTTTGGCTAGCAAGGAATAAACTCCAAAAACTGAAAACTGACATCTGCGTCAAATATTTTATAGGATACATCTTTTGGAGGATGTCAACGTATCAAGGCTGTTTCAATATCAAAGGGAAAGTCATTCCCCAAGAACAGACCTGATGCGATTCTTACTGAATGGTGAAGAACGTGGACTTACACTGCAGTGTCGCATCTAAAATAACAGAGAGAAGGTTAGCTTTCACGCGCTGAATCGTTAAATCACACACACACACACACACACACACACACACAGAGAGAGAGAGAGAGAGAGAGAGAGAGAGAGAGAGAGAGAGAGAGAGAGAGCAGACAAAAACATAGAGACGTCCACTCACCGGCGACGCTCTGTGTAGAAGACTGCCGACCACTCCCCTTCGACATCACCACCAGCACCAGCAACCAAAAACACCCTCCTACGACTGGACGATTCTCCCCACACCCACATTCTAGTCCTGCTTTATGCCTTCAAACGGCTAGATTCTCAAACGGAAAAGTCAACAATCCGCTACACAAGGCATCCGTTGCTGGACGAAGATGGTTCGTAACCCACAAACTGTTTTCTCAAATCCACAAAATGTTCGTGTGTCTTCAAACTGTTCTCTTCACAAAAAAGAAACTCGACATTCACTCATTTTGATGTGTTTGCGCTCTCAGGGAAACAGTTTCAGATGGAAGAAGTTCTAGAAGAAATCTGTAAGTGTTCATGGGACTCAGAACAGAGTCACGGAGGATGTATTGTCACATTTAAAGCTGAGACTGATCACAGAATGTTCTTTCAATCCATGTAGATAAAATGTCACTGTATTGACGCTCATCCGTCTAGTGCTGCACAGGATGTCGGTGGGGAAAAAAAAAACACTAAAATACTGAGAAAGCGGAACAACCTACAGATCACACAATAGACAATTAACCGACCAGTCTGTGTTCGCTATATATACACACATAAGGTGTAAAGCGAAGATAACTCCACATCTTAAATGGTTCAGGATACCCATTATTGGCACTACATTTAATGAAAAAGATTCACACACACAAATCGGGACTGTTTGTATTCAACACTTAATAATACAAATACACTTTCTGTCGAAGGAAATGTATGTCTGTTGATGCTCGATGCTTTTCACACTGGGCACACGTCTGTGACGTAGATTACAGCGAAGAAAATTCCGAGTCCAAGACGATTGAGGCTTTCTGTATGTGACCCGTGCTGCCAGCACTTCTCGTAGCAAGGAAACAGATGTCCTCATGTTCATGTCCGTTGGAAGGAGCGGGCGGAGATGTCAGTCTGGACCGTCCCCCAGTAGTTCTGAAAAACAACAGGTCACTGGTGACGGTTTAGTTTCATCAAGGAGGAGTCACTGTGTGCGGACCATCCATATACGCTATACCACAACCGCTAAGCTACGAGAATACACTGTACATGATTTCAGGCTGAAGGACAAACGAGTGCGTAACTAAGATTAAGGATGTGAAGTAATGATTCATTACTGACATGATCATCATCGTGCTCAGAGTAACTGATAGTGATAGATAACTGATCTCTATTCTGTTATTTTTCTTCATTGTCGGTCATTACTCTAACTTAATAAGACACAGAGAGAGGTCAAGTTGGTCTTGAAATTGCTAATGTCATTTGCGTTTTCCTGACAGAAGAGAAGAAGAAGAAGAAGAAGAGAAGAAGAAGAAGAAGAAGATGAAGAAGAGAGAAGAAGAAAGAAGAAGAAGAAGAAGAAGAAGAAGAACAACAACAACAACAACAACAACAACAACAACAACAACAACAACAACAACAAGAAAGCAGAAAGAGTTCAAAGCATCAACTGTAGTGTGAACTTACAGAAAGGCTTTGGAAAATGTGTACTCCTGGGCAAAAATCAACTCCAAAAATGTCAACTGTAACAGGTTCTGTATCAACTCGAGATTACTTTTTTGATAAAAAAAAAAAAAAAAAAAAAAAAAAAAAGAAAATGGTGAAATATTAAACGTTCCCACTTTTGGCACAATAAGAATCATCATCGACTTCATAGGGGCTGACAACGACGTCATTCGGGTCATCTCCATCAGCATTATTGTCAGCAGCAGCAGCAGCAGCAGCAGTAACAGGACTAAAATGGGGATGCACAGGCAATGTGCGCAAGTCATCTCGACGGATTAGCAACGCAAGAATCCATCTACATACAAAGATGTGTATATGTGTGTGTGTGTGTGTGTTTGTGTGTGTGTGTGTGTGTGTGTGTGTGTGTGTGTGTGTGTGTGTGTATACAAACATACATACGTATATATATATGTGTGTGTGTGTGTGTGTGTGTGTGTGTGTGTGTGTGTGTGTGTGTGTGTGCATGCGTGTTGTTGTTGTTGTTGTTGTTGTTGTTGTTTTGTTTTACGTCTTTCCACATTACGTGATATTAGACGAAAAAAGAATGGGCCGGGAAAAAAAAAAAGGTGAACACAAGGAGTCAGAATAACTTATCTACCACTATAACACAAAGAGAGAAATCCACTTGGTCAAAGATAAAAATGAACAAAAAAACAAAAAACAAAAAAACATATAACTCTTCTGTCTTATTTCACCACTGACTGTTATCTATCATAAATATTTGCCAATCGGACTTCTAGCTAAGTGCAAAAAGAAAAGATATGTTTCACTTGCTGACAGGAAAACATTTTGAGTAGGCTTTACAGACATATTTGGAATGAATTGTTTCATTAAGTTACACAAAAGAATGTGATCAGTTGAAACACTATGACCACATATACAATGTATATTTTTGATATACTTTGTTTTAAAGCAATCCAATTTCATCTACAGATAAAGGAACTTATTTGTCGTCTACGATAAATGTTTTGATCGTACTTACTTAACTTTTCATGAATATTTTTCATTTCATCGTATATAAACCAAAACACCCAGTTTCTCTTTCTATTGAATGAAAATTAGAAAATTGTACTTTTCTGCCAAAGTATAACACTCTTGCACTGACAGAGAGAAGTTTTTTTTAAAACAAATGCGAATCTGATGATCGTTTTGCTCCTCTCTTTACTAGAACATCAACCTTTCAATTATAATATAACCCACAGTGGGAGGGCACCCAAAGAATGTTATTTCAGTGTCTCTGACTGAGAGGAAATGTACTAAATTATTTATTTCAGTGATCATTTCAGGTCGAACTTTTAATCTAAAATTTTTCATTGCAGTAAGAACTGACTTGGAATCTACACAAGATGACGCCTGCAGACACAAGACACAAGACACAAGATGGCGCATGCAGACAGTTCAGTTCTGTGGATGCTGGTATGTTTTGTCAAAAGCAAACAAAAGGAAACCACACCAGGATCAGAAGAAGTTGTATTCCAATATTGTGTGCAAAAGGATGCACTGAGGATGTGATAGCAAAGCACAGAAACGTGGAAAAGACAAATTGCAGTTCTGAGTTGAGGAGGCCGTGCTGCTCGTCCGTTGACAAGGATGGGCTGGAGACCAGGCTTAAAAACAACAATGCTCCTACTACACACAACATCAAGTATCACACACAACTTCGCTAAGATCGAAGGCACAATCTCCTCTCTGTGTGATAAAGTAGCGAGTCAGGAAGTGTGAGGTTAACTTGATCGTCCAACCAGACAGCTCTTACTTTAGTATAGTTAAAGTTACCTCCCTTATAAAGTAAAAGTGAGACATGCGCACAAGAGGATAACGGTCAGACATGCCAACTGATTGAACACTGCTGTTCACGGAGTTTCCTGCTTCAAGACATACTCGCCCACAACCACGCAGCCAGCCTACCATTACATGGTGTCAGAAGTATTCCCTTGAGTATACTGAATTTAAACTTTTATTGCGAAACGAGATTTCCAGTTAAGTTTGTGCTGAAAATGTCTTTCAAGCCACCTACTGAGTTCGACTTTCTGGAGCCGGCAACATGGCCTGCCTGGAAAGAACGGTTTCATCGACATCGTCTGGCCTCAAAACTCAGCAAAGAAGAGGGCGAAATCCAAGTAAGTTCTCTTGTATATGCCATGGAATCGGAAGCGGACAAAATATTTAAGCAGTTCGAATTTCGAAACGAAGCAGAGAAGAATGACTATGACGTGTTATCAAGAAATTTGACGAATATTTCATTCCTTCACATAACGTCATTCATGAAAGAGCGAAGTTTCACACAGAGAGATCAGAAAGCAGGAGAAACAGTGGAACAATATGTCAGGTGTTTGTTTGAACTTGCAGAGCATGCACAATTTGAAAAAAAAAACATGACACAGTCAGAGACAGGCTAGTTTTAGGACTATTAGACCAAGAACTGTCAGATAAGCTTCAGCTTCAAAGTGACCTAACTTTGAAAGTGGCAATTACGATGGCTAGACAACATGAAAGGGTGAAGCAAGGAATTGAACAACAGAGAGGTGCTAGTGGAATTGAGAGTGTTGATAGAGTACACTATAGCCACCGTGACAGAAGAGTCAGGGGAGGTGCATCATCTACAGCACATCAAGAGAAAGCAGCATTCAAAAGCCCTAAATCGAAATTTTTCTCATGTGGAAAATGTGGGACGTCACATGTAAAAGGAAAATGTCCAGCAAATGAAAAAACATGTCTGAGATGTGGAAAGAGTTCACATTTTGCTCGTGTCTGCAGAACCAAGACAAGCAAGAAACTGGATGAAGTAGAATGACTAAAGAAGAAGTTTTCTTCATTGGAGCAGTCAGTTCCAAAACAGAACCTCACTGGAGAGTCAAGATTGACATTGAAGGTAAACAGATAGACTTTAAAATTGATACAGGTGCTGATGTCAATGTTATCAGCAAGTCTACATGGGTTGCATTGGGTCAGCCTAAACTTTTACCTTGTTATGGAGTCAGCCTGCAGGGGCCGGGAGGAAAAGTGAAAACAATTGGAAATTTCAAGACAGTTTTTGACAAGAAACTGCAAGCTTTGATATACGTTCTTGATCATGATATTGATAGCTTACTCAGCCGCAGTACTGCTACAGAACTAAATCTTGATAAAAGAATGGACGCAGTGTCACTCAGTACAGTCAAGTGTACACCTGTCAAAATTAAGTTGAGAGAAGGAGCACAGCCTTACAGCATAGCAGTCGCGCAAGACGTGTCCCGATACCACTTCAAGAAAAAGTGGAACAGGAACTCAAACGCATGAAAGATGAGGGAGTAATTGAAGAGATAACAGAACCAACAGAGTGGGTTTCACCAATGGTTCCAGTATTGAAACCGAATGGAAATGTCAGAATATGTGTGGACTTGAAGAAACTCAACCAAGCAGTTGAACGTGAAAGATATGTCATTCCAACTGTAGATGACATCATACACCAACTTCGGGGTTCATCAGTTTTCTCAAAACTAGATGCTCAATCGGGGTTCTGGCAAATTCCGTTGGACAAATCAACAGCAAAATTAACCACCTTTATCACACCATTTGGACGTTATTTCTTCACAAGAGTACCTTTTGGAATATCATCTGCCCCTGAAATATTTCAGAGAACCATGAATGAGATCCTCAGTGATACTGAAGGTGTGATTTGTTACTTTGATGACATAAATGTGCCACACCAAGACAGCAGAAGAACATGAAGTACTCCTCACCAGAGTACACAAAAGACTTCAAGATGTAAGTCTTACATTTAGCAATGGAACATGTGAAACACAGGAAATCTGAAATAAACTTCCTGGGGCATATCATCAGTGGTCAAGGAGTGCAACCTGATCCTAGCAAGATAGAGCAATCTTGCAAATGACAGAACCATCAGATGTGAATGAGTTGAGGAGATATCTTGGAATGGTGAACTACCTTGGGAGATACTTACCTCACCTGTCAACCACCTTGAAGCCACTGAATGACCTGCTAGCAAAAGACTCAGCATGAACTTGGGATCCACAGCAAACAAAAGCTTTTGCTAGAGTGAAAGAAATGCTGACAACAACACCTACTCTTGCATATTATGATCCGACCAAACCAACTGTGGTTGAAGCAGACTCCAGCAGCTATGGCATAGGAGGAGTGTTGCTGCAAAAACATCATGATGGCCCTTCGTCCTGTAGCATTTTGTTCAAGAACTCTGACAAAAACAGAACGCCGCTATGCACAGATAGAGAAAGAGTGTCTAGCAGCTGTCTGGTCGTGTGAGCGTGATCGATCTCATGGAACTGGATTCCTTCACTCTACATACTGATCACAAACCTCTCGTTCCTCTGATCAACACCAAAGACTTGTCAGAAACACCTGTCAGATGCCAGCGCATGCTGATGCGAATGATGCGTTACAAGCCACTTGCTGTGCTTCAACCGGGAAAGATGATGTTTATATCAGATACTCTGTCACGTAGTCCAATAACAAATGGAGACGACTACATGGAGGAAGACATCAAGTATCATGTGAACATGATTTACATCGTCGTAGCCTATCAGTGACAAGAAACTTGAACAGATACGCAGAGAAACACAAAAAGATGTAAATCTCATATATACAATGGAGTACGTAGAGGATGGGTGGCCACAGTACAGACAAGATGTAAAACTGGCAGCACGGGATTTCTTTGCTATTCGTGGTGTGAACTAAGTGTTGTTGATGGAATCTTGCTCAGAGGAGACAGACTTGTCATCCCATTCTCAATGCGGAAAGAAATCCTTGACAAAATCCATGATGGACATCTGCCGGGAAAGAGCTAATCAAGCAGTGTGGTGGTCTTGCATTTCAGAAGAAATACAGAACTGTGTAGCATCTTGTAGATACTGCCTACAGAAGCAGCCTCACAGCAGCAAAAACAACCACTGCTAACCACACCACTGCCTGAAAGACCTTTCCAGAAAATTGCTGTGGATCTGTGTAAAACAAAAGGAAAGCATCATATTGTCAGTGTTGATTACTATTCAAGATGGATTGATATTTTGCCTGTCAACAAACTGACTTCATCAACTGTCATTTCTAAAATGAAAGAAATCTTTTCTCTTCATGGAATACCAGAGACAGTTGTATCTGACAATGGACCTCAGTTTACTTCAGCAGAATTCAAAAACTTTGCTGGTGAATGGAACTTCACACACATCACCTCCAGCCATTACTATCCACAAGCTAATGGTGAGGCTGAGAGGGCCGTGAAAACAGCCAAAGAAATACTACAACAAAAAAGACCAACACTTAGCTCTGTTGATATACCGAGCCATACCCATCGTGGCACTTGGGGTGAGCCCTGCTGAACTAGCCCTTGGAAGAAGATTGCGAACAACTTTACCTGTTCTTCCGTCCAACCTGACTCTTCAGACGATCGATCCAGGTGTTGTGCGCAATCGGGACAGCAAATACAAAGAATCTACAAAGAAATACTTTGATAAGAGAGCACATAACCTTCCAGAGCTTCATCCTGGGGATCCTGTCCTGGTGAAGGAGGATGAGGAAAAGGGATGGAAGCGACCAAGTGTGGTTATAAAGCAGAGTGCTCCTAGGTCTTACGTCGTCAAGACCACTGGTGGAGATCTGCGACGGAACAGAAAACATCTCCGGCCAGACACAGCCAATGAGGGCCTACCAGTACTTCCTGAGCAGCCACTAGTGCAGACGAACACCAGGTGATGGAGCCTGAACATCAGATGATTGAGCCCGAACACCAGGCGATGATACCAGAACGGCCGGTAACTTCTCAGGAGTCAACAAAGACAGAGACCCATTCATCGCCTGCACCAGAGCTTCAGCAAGACAACCCTACACTACTCGTTCTGGGCGCCGAGTGGTGAAGCCAGCGAGGTTCCAGTGAATCTGTGCTTCGTTGTGGTGTAACCCATGTGGCGTGAAGTCACATGGTGTTGCCTTTTTGGCAACATAGGTTGTGTTTAGTTGGTTCATGTTAAACGTGTTAGTTATATGTGTTGGTGTTTATATTTTGCGACTCAAGCAGCAAGTCAGTTCTGCGACTCAAGCAGCAAGTCATATTGTTTCAGTTTCATACGTGTATTGACTGTTGCAGAACTGATTTATAATTCTATTGGAATTTATAACCGGAACGCTCTGGTGAAGATTGTTTTAAAAGTGCGTTGACTACTGTGCTGTGTATTTTGTTTCCTAGCTATGATTTCATGATCTAAAAGGGGGAGATGTTGTGAGGTTAACTTGATCGTCCAACCAGACAGCTCTTACTTTAGTATAGTTAAAGTTACCTCCCTTATAAAGTAAAAGTTAGACATGCGCACAGGAGGACAACGGTCAGACATGCCAACTGATTGAACACTGCTGTTCACGGAGTTTCCTGCTTCAAGAGATACTCGCCCACAACCACGCAGCCAGCCTACCATTACAACTTGTACAACGCACTTTTTGTGTCAGAGCTGAATGATGACAAATGCATCACCTTCATCACTCACTCCAACCTACAAGCCGCCCGCTTCAACCTCCGTGATGGGCTACATCCTACTGCTAGAGAAGCTAGCATCCTAGCGGGGAATATTGGCCGGCATCTGAGGAACCTCTTCTGGGAACGGCCCCGGAAGTCAGCGCGACGTCCCCGGTACCTGCGCCTCACTCCCTTCCACGAGGATTCCTTCTACGGCTCTGCCTGGTCCAATAGGTTCAATGTTTATATACAACTAGTGACATTTTTTGTTGTTTTTGTTCGGAACAAATGTAGCATACCAGCCTATGTCTGTGTGTAGCTAAGCTCCAATTGTGTTAAAGCAACATTTTTTTTTATCTGTTTAGTTATCTATTTATTTTTCAAACATGAAATCTAACAAAAATATTTTTTTAAAAAAAAATACTGCAATGGAACTGCCGCTCTCTCTATTCTAATATTGACTGTTTACGTCAATTTTTAGTGTCATCTGACTACCACGTTCTGTTATTCCAGTCTATTAATATCAGCAAGAACAAACTACCAAAGACTGCAACAGTACTATTATCCACCAGTAGTAGATACAGATAAACATGGTGATAGAGTAAATTGTGCAATCTATATTCACACTGGACTACAGTATTGTGACAAACAATCACCTGTGCCATGTGAATAACATGGGATTTTTTCATGTGCTGTAACTGTCAAGTTTTCGGACTCCTCAAAAGTAAATTGAGCTTCTGTATATTTACCTAAGGGTCCAGATGAGGCCAATACTGAATGGATGAAAAAACATCAAGAATGATAACGGTAAATGGTTAGTAGGAGGAGATTTTAATGCTCATTCTCCTTTCTGGGAAAAAGAGTGCACACAGGTCAGTAGTAATAGCTTGTGGAAAATGTTGTAGACTCAACTTTATGTTTACTCAATGATGGTTCTTATACCAGAGTTCCTGATGTATCTGCACATAGACCTACTGCTATTGATTTAACTCTGGTTTCAACAAAGAAAAGTCTTATTATCTCGGAAAAAAAAAAAAAAATCTATATTCACTGCTGAGTTAACTGCTGTAATTATGGCCTTAAAGTTGTTGTTGATTACCCTCAAAATTTATTTAAAGTTGAGAGTGTGTGTGTGTGTGTGTGTGTGTGTGTGTGTGTGTGTGTGTGTGTGTGTGCGTGTGTGTGTGTGTGCCCGTGCGCTCTCTCTCTCTCTCTCTCTCTCTCTCTCTCTCAGTGCGCGCACGCGCGTGTGTCTGCGTGTGTGTCTGTGTGTGTGCCTGTGTGTCTCTGCATGTGAACAAATGAATAATGAGGTAAAATAAACATTCCTATTTCATTTGATCAATGATTTGCAAAGACAAAAGGAAAACAGATGTAAAGGAGAAGGGCGCAGAGGTGGAAAAAAAAAAAGAGTATTGGAATGGACAAAGAGGGCGACAGAATGGAAACCTGAAATCCTTTTCTAGCAGTGTAGGGGACCCCTCAATGTCCAGTGTCGACTTTCGTCCACTGCATCGGACACATCAGGGGATCCTCCTGATTGTGCTGGTCCCTCTTTGGCATGAACTGAAGATATATCACCGATAACTATGTGATGTTCTCCCCTCCAAGTATTCAAAAAATAAAATCATAGATTCACTCATGCGCGTGCGCGCGCGCGCACGCACGCACGCACGCACACACACACACACACACACACACACACACACACACAGAGCAGCAGCAGCAGCAGCAGCACAGTAGAGACATCTGACAGCTTCACTGAGCGTGGTGCAAATTGCGTGAAAAATCAAGATGACATGGACAAGATGAAGTTGTGGCCTGCCACTGGACAAAAGCTCAGTCAGTTCGGAAAAACTGCAAAAATACGAAAGACTCGGGGCCGATTGTGATGAAAGACGCCCGTACAAACGCCGACACGGACTCGGCCCGGCTTAAGAAAGAAACCTGGTGCGACATAACATCAAGTCAAGATTTATTCAGCGCCATCTCAGAGATGAGCAATATCGCTTCTCGTCTTTGGAAAAGTCACTGAAAAAGTAGAACACAACCAACATACCAGCCTAATACGTTGTTTTGCCCCCTTCAATTTGTTTTCAGTTTCGTAACAACAAAAAAAGACATGTCTTATCATTCCCTGCAATTTGCTTTCAGCTTCGTAACAAAACAAAATATATCGTTTCATCTCCTGAAATTTTTTTCAGTCAGTTTCCAAACAAAAAAAGTCATCTCATCCCCTGCAATTCTTGTTTTCAGTTTCTTAACAAAAAATCATGTTCTTTCATTCTCTGTTTTTAGCTTTCAGTTTCCTAATAAAAGGCATGCCGTTTCAAACGCTTCATTTGTTTTCAGTTTCCTTACAGAAATATATGTCGTCTCACTTTACTGCAATTGTTTTCAGTTTCCTAACAAACATATGTCGTCATCTTCTCTGCACTTTCGTTTTTCGTTTCCTAACAAACAGTATATCGTTTTATTCCCTACAATTTGTTTTCAGTTTTCTAACAACAAAAAAGGCATGTCGTTTTATTCTCTGCGATTTGTTTTCAGTTTCTCAACCAAAAATATGTCGTTTCATTACTTGCAATTTGTTTTCAGTTTCTTAACAAAAAATATCTCGTTTTATTCCCTGCAATTCATTCTGAGTTTCCTCACAAAAAATATGTCGCTTCATTCCCTGCATTTTGTTTTCAGTTTCCTAACAAAAAATATATCGTTTCATTGCATGCAATTCGTTTTCAGTTTCCGCACAAAAAGTATGTCGTTTCATTCCTTGCACTTGCAATTTGTTTTCAGTTTTCTAACAAACATTCGTCGTCTTTTTCTCTGCCATTTGATTTTAGTTTCCTAACAAAAATACGTCGTTTTATTCCTTGCAATTTGCTTTCAGTTTCCTAACAAAAAAGGTATAACAATCAACATTAAAGACTTTAAAGATATATAAACCATTCTAAAACCCAGGTCCTCGGGTGCTCATACAGAAAAATCTGTATGTATTACAGAATTACAACCCTGTGTGTCATTCCATGCAATATAAAAATGGAGGGGGGGGGGGGGGGGGGGGGGGGGGACGAACAACTACAATGATTGTGCTTCCTTACTTATAGATATGTTGACACTGAAATTCTTTCTATTCGAACAACAAAATAGTTTTAGCCCAGAGGACCTTCGTGTTCAACAAATGTGGGGAAGACACAACGAAAAGGAAATATCAGTACAATCCTACCCTTAATCCCAGCTCAAAAATAGTCAGCTCTCTAGTTTGCTGGACAGTCATGCAGATCATGACATTGGATCATCCTCTTGAAATGAGCTGAAATGTTCATGATCTGAATTTCTTGTGAACCTTTGAGTTGGATAGACATTTATATTTGTGACCGCGAAATTCAGACTCGTTATCCAAGAAATAGTCCATCAATTTGGATACAGACCTGTTAATGACGTTGATGAGCATGTTCACGAAGCTCACAGATCACACACACATACATACATGCACATGCGCGCGCGCGCACGCACACACACACACACCACACACACACACACACACACACACACACACACATGTACGCACATACCGCATATCTGGCACTCATACATGGGCCCGCTTACACACACACACACACACACACACACACACACACACGCACGCACATACATACACACATGCGCGCGCGCGTACGTGCACATAACGCAAGCACACACATACAATTATAACAATGACTCAGACAATGTTAGGTAGGTACATAAGGTCTGACCAACGCGTTGGGCTAATGCGCAGGTCAGACATCTGCAAAGTCGTGTCTATGAGACCTTCGTCCTAAGTCTTCTCGTATTAGTCATTAATCAATTTGTCCATCAGCTCTAATTCCTGCGCAGTGTAGTCTCAAAACATAGCAGATGTGGTGTAGTGTATATGGACTAATCCGCACGCAGTAACACCTTCTTGATGAAACTGAAGCTGTTGATTGGCTCTATACTTTGTGCAAAGAATCGCAGGACAATGAGATACGTTTTGTTCTTTGTTCTCAGCTTTTTTGAAATATTCGGCGTACACTCGCGAAACCTTAGCATTACAGACACATTTCCTGATTTGAAATAATGTCGTCAAAACCTCAGCTGCGGATGTGCCACATTTCCTTTTTGTTTTATAGAAGCTTGAAGCTTATATACATAGCTGTCTCATGATCGTATCGCCAAGTCGGCATTGAGCTTTATTATAGTTTGTACAACAACTTTAAAACGTTTTCTGTATTGTTTCTGTTGCAAAATGTTCGACTCTCCTCCACCATCCACCTTTAAATGCTTAACTGGACTACAAATTAAAGAAAAAAACAACATTGAAGACAAGCAACATTAAATCTGAAAAGAAAAACATCATACAAAGACATGCCTGATAATGGTGGTAAATGAGCTTGAGAGGTAAACAGTCAAACAGCAGATGCTTGCTGGTTATTCTTCGTTTTCCACAAATACATTTTTGCTTCGCTTGTATATATAGTTTTAAGGCATTAAGTTTCAATTTCTAAAATATTGAAATGAAATTTCTGTATTGGTACATATTTTTCACTTGTAAATGAGGAATGCTGTTTACATATTCATGATTAATTAAATGAGCTTTTTTTTTTATCAGCCACACCAAAACAACGTATTTTTGTAGTGTTTTGTGAATTCGGCACCAGACGGTTTTGACTTTAACATTTGATTGATTTAGGTAAAGAAAAGGATATATTCAATACCGAGGCGCGTTTTTTCATTTCTGGCTCCTCCCTTTACGCATCTATCAGTTAGCTCATTACCCCAAATACCACAAGGCGATGGAATTTAACAGAAGGTGACATCAGTTCCTGTACGCATTAAACATGAATAAGATGACATATTTCACTTAGATGAAAGTTGTTCTTAACGGTATTTGAAAATATTATGGTTTGCAGAACAGACATTGAATCCACACAAATAACTACTTTAAATACTGATTATGGCAAGTCAATTAAATGTGACAACGCCAAATAACAGTTATCATTTCGGCAACAAATATTGATCTGCCTTTTCCGATGGAATATATCTTTTCAACCTTTTATGATGGTACAACCAAAGCAGAACCTGACAGATCATTAGACAATACTGAAACCATCTGTGTAAACTTTAAGACGTTGAGGATGTTTCTCTTGTATATGCGTCTTTAGAGAATAAGATAAAATATTTGGCTGGTCAGTTTTGCTCACATCATTGTGATCAAGATCAAAATGTGCCGTTTCTTTCCCAAGCTGGAGGCGAAATCAAGGCCACCTTCGCTAATGTCTCAGACTGACTGTTGACTCTTTCAAAAGATTTTCAGTGCAAGAACCAATGGTAGAATATGACAAAATAGTCTGAACTCTTTTCGGATAATGAGATTCAGGTTTTTTACCAATCTCATTTTCGTTCACACCTATGAGCGTTGAACACTTCATTTACATATTTGGCAAGTGTTAGCTTTCTATGTTCTTCTGATGGTAAAATATTAATTTCCTTATTACAAGTTCGGTAAGTTGAAGAATGAAACGGAAGACCAAGGCACAAGTTATAGACTTTACTATCTATGCTTTGCAGCTTTTGTAACGAGCGTTCAGGGTCACTGAAGAAAGAAGAAAGAAGACAAAACCACAACGCGTTTCGACCTCTTAGGTCTTCTTCAGGTGCAACAAACATGAAACAAATAACGAAAAATGCACTTAGCTTTGATCGCTTCTGTGTTCAGCGCAAGAAAGAAGGGTCTTCTTTCTTGAACTGAACACAGAAGCGATCAAAGCTAAGTGCATTTTCGTTATTTGTTTCATGTTTGTTGCCCCCTGCAGTCATTTCACTTTGCAACTAAAGATTTATAGTCAAGTTTGACTTCGTCCATTTTAAAAGAGGGCAAATGGCTTGTATCGGCGCCATTGTTGAATAACACCATATATGTGTTATCACAAGAAAACATTAGACCATTGCCAAACATGTATCTACCAACACTGTCTATTCATTTTGGTCAAGGTTTTTGTAGTAATTAAGTGTTCTTTCAGGAGTATTTTTCCTTTTTGAGTATTCGTCCATATACACAGATCGCCAGCATTCTGCCCAGCTGTGACATTTTTGCTGATATGTTTTTTGAAGATCACAGAGTAAAAATCCGTCTGGCGGCCATTTTAATCGTGCTCCGAATATGAGAAGATAAGTGATTTCTCGTTTCCGTTTTCACTGTCCTAAAACATTTAACAAACAACATATTTACAAATAACATATCTGGTTTTGCCTGAAGAAGACCCCCAAGAGGTCGAAATGCATTGTGTCTTGTCCTGTACTTTATTTGTTTATGTCCTGGCGGTAACTAACCCCCTATCTTCCTAAATTTCGCAGAGTAAAATGTTAAACAACATTGGAGCTATCACAGAGCCTTGTGAAATTCCCATTTTTAATGATTTAAATTCAGAGTACGTGTTTTCTACTTCAACTTGTAGCTTTCTGTCTGGAACAAATTCTCGGATATGATAAGATTGCCAGATAGACCTGTGCTTCTTGATTTGAATAACAATCTGGCATGCCAAACACTATCGAAAGCTCTTTTAACATAAAAAATGTAGCCAAAACGCTTTTTCGTTTTGCAAATTGGGTTTTAATTTGTGTGGTTATTTTAACTATATGATCGATTACTGATCTTCCTTTTCGAAAACTGGTTTGATTGTGTTGTATTATGTCATATTTATCAGGTTATTTTAACTATACGACCGATGACTGATCTTCCTTTTCAAAAACCGGCTTGATTGTGTTTTATTATGTCATATTTTATCACAATAATATATCAATCTATTCAGAACTATTTTTTCCATTAGTTTAGAGACATGAGAGGTTAAAGCTATTGGTCGATAACTATTTACATTGTGGTAGATTTACCTTGTTTTAACGTGGGAATTATTACTGACTGCTTCCATATTCCTGGCATATACCTCTGATCAAATCTGTTGAAAATATTGTTTGCAAAAATGTTATGAAATTAGTTGGTGAGTGTTTCAACATGTAATTTGAAATTGCGTCTAACCTACAGATAATGTTTTGTTAGTTAATGAAAAACTAGCACAATTTCACCTGATGTATAGTAACAGGTGCATTGACAAAACGATCACTATTTGCATGTGGATCATCATAGGGGTATTTGTTTCTTCCTCTTCTCGAAGCAGTCTACATTCTGGTGAAAGACTTTCCATTCGCATTGTCCTTGAGAATATAATTATCAGCAAATGTTTCTGCCTTTTCCGCCGAAGTTGGAAATTTTTTATTATCCAGTTTAATGGAAGATTTAACGCATGTTTCATGTCCCGAAATTGTCCACACTTTCTGAAAATCTTTATGCTTGTGATGAGAAGATTTACCCAAAAGAAAATGAGGAGTCAAGGGGGCCCCTGAATCTAATTCATCTCAAACAAAACGTCAAAGGTCTAGAATTATGGCAAGCTTCAACTTCATGTAGAATGGTTTCTAATTCCAGCCTGGTAAGAAACCTTTTGCCTACTGACCTTTTCAAGGCCGTCTTCATGGAGGCTATAAGCCTTTCCCACCATCCTCCCCACCATGGAGCACGTGGTGGAATACATTTCCAATCAGGAGCATCTGGACCCAAATTCTCCTCAAATGATCTCTTGCAGCCAAAAACCCCTTTGCATTGTCTGACATGAGTATCGAAGGCATGCCTCAACGCGCAAAGAAACGACGCAAAGCCATGACAGTTGTTTCACTAGACAGAGAATCAACCAACTCTAAGTGAACTGCTCTGATCACAGCACATGTGAAGAGAAGAACACATAAAACTTCTTTCCAGGGGCATCACAACAAAACAACAATGGCCCTCCATGATCAATTCCTGTCACAGAAAAAGGGGAGCTTCTTTCACTCTAAGCTCAGGTAGTGGTGCCATGGTTTGAAAACCAGGAGGAGCATCTAAACGCTGACATGAAATGCACTCCTGTTTCACTCTCTTACAGATACGCCTTGCACCCACAATCCATACTGATTTCTGAGCTCTGTGAGCATGCTGTTCACACCTACATGTTTCAAAGCACAGTGTAGATGATGCGCCAAAAGAAGAGCGAAATGACCCTTTGGTACAATAACTGGATGATGAGCTTCATATGGTAAGCCTGAAAACTGAAGCGTATTGCAGATCACCCTCTCTTCTCTTCTCTTTGGAAGATCGGATATTGCAAACAGAAACCGAAGAACCCAGCCTATCACTGTCATTAACTCGAGTCAAACTGCGCCAACGTTCAATATCAATGTCATGCAAATTCAGGTCTGGTTCAATTGTGTTCAACCACTGAAGATTGGCGTTTCATATCCGTGATCACATTTATCAGTGTAATGTTGAATTCACACGACGTTTTAACATTGTTCAGAACAAACCCATATCAGAGACTTGTTAGTTCATCTCCCTCCTTTTCTCCATCACACTAAATTTGCAGCATTATGGCCGGGGGGGGGGGGGGGGGGGGGGGGGTGGGGGGGTGGGGGGGGGGGGCCGCACCGGGGCCCCCCCCGGGCGTGGGCGGGGGTGGGGGGGGGTGGGGGGAGGGGGGGGGGCGGCGGGGGGGGGGGGGGGGGGGGTGGAGGGGGGGGGTGAGGGGGGGCGGCGGGGGGGGGCGGGAACTGGGTGGGGCGGGGGGGGGGGGTTGGGGGGGGGGAGAGGCGCGGGGGGGGGGGGGGGGGGGGGGGGGGGGGGGGGGGGGGGGGGGGGGGGTGGGGGGGGGCGGGGGGGGGCGGGTGGGGGGTTTGGGGGGGGGGGGGGGGGGGGGGGGGGGGGGGCGGGTGGGGGGGGGGGGGGCGGCGGGGGGGTGCGAAGGGGCAAGTGGAGGGGGGGGGGGGGGCGGGGCGGGGGGGCGGCCGGGGGGGGGGTGGGGGGGGGGGGGGGGGGGGGGGGGGGGGTCAGGGGGGGGGGGGCGGGGGGGGGGGGGGGGGTTGCCCAGGGACAATGAGCCAGTTGTGTGGACTGATGAGATCCTGAATCTCCACAGCAACCCCATTGACAACAAAGAGCTTACACCTATAGAATCAAATTTGGAATCCAGGGCCAAAACAACAGTGAATCTGTCCCAAAAGTTTACAGGGGCACAACTCTCTGGCAATTCAAGATTGTCTCACATACATATAGTCTTGCACAAACAAAGTAGGGGTAACCAAAATTCCAGTTCATGGCAAACGGGATCCTATGCAAGGGGGGCACTCCTTTTGCTGAGCCAAGACCAGGGAAAGAAAAGAACCTACAAGCCCATCTGGTTTTTCAACTGGGAGTAAACACAACGCTCCAAACACATGTGAAGCCATCACCAAGCCGCAAAGTATCAGATATGTGTTTAAAAAGGATCTCACTAATGATATGTAACAGCGAGGAATTCTCCAAGTTCCAGGCCCTTGAACCAATGTAAGAACTGTTTTCAGCTCTTCTGGCCAAAACCGTGACACCCAATGTCATCCAAACCTCCAAAGTACTTGGGAACAAACATGTTGGCTTTCATGGTGAAGGAGGATTCATGAGAAAACCTAAAGCTATAACAGCTTTTAAACCATGAGATTAGTACAGCGCTTTTGTGCACACAAGTCATTTGACACTTCCTATGGGGGCCCATCAAAGGAAAACAAAAAACAATCATCAGAAGTAAACCAACGCATTCCAGGACCTGAAAAGATTCTGTTTAAGGCTTATCTGAAAAACTCCCTACACAACAAATCACCAACTTTTTCACTGTTTGAACCCGCTTTGGCCAGAGGCATTTTGGCATGAACCATTATATCTGATCAGCTGCTGAAACTATCTCACAGCCTCAGAATCAGGAATCACAACCAGACAGCCAAGCATCATGTACAAATTTTCTGATAGCTCATCTTTCACGTGAGAAGATGGATACTGTGATAAATGATGTTTAACACGTAGATTCATCAAGAAGAAAAGGACAACTTTTGTTCTCCAAGGCCACCGCCCGAAACAAATCCACTCAGCAATTCTGATGCGAACTTTGTCAGTTCCACGGAATCTGTGGACCATTATGCCTACTCAGGACACATTTGAATCTGCATGGAATGACTTCACTATATCTGCAGTCAGAGCAACCTTTCCAACGCCTGCAACCGCCAACAACATTTCCTGGCAAATCTGAGAAACAAGTTAGCCAGACCAAATGTGCATACAGTCATTCAAAGATACTACATTCAAACCTTTCATGCCGAACGCATCAAAAACAAGAAGCCACCTTTGAGTTCGAACCTGCTGCACTCTTACAACTATGGAGCCGAATGTAGAAAAATTATATAAACACGGCGTTTGAAAACATACAACTCATAACATCAGGAACTTCTTCAATAATATCACTCACTCAACATATCAGAGATGAACTGCATGATACTCATGGACTCTAATTCTGGATTTTTGCTGACGACGATGAGTTGCTAGTAGTTTAAATGAGGAGGACTAGGCTCTGTTTTTCATTGTTCAGAAGTGAAGTTCATTTCTATAACTCTTAACAAGGAAGAGGACACACATACCCTTCCTTCGATGACGCCCGATAGACCTGTTTTAAAACCATTCAACACTGTCTCACACCTGAAAGGGCGCCATGCTTTCCCTTATCCCTATTGTTTCCAAAGTGACCACATGCTTTTCAAAGAAGATTCCAGATATTTGTGAAACAATAACGTTGATTGAGCGATGCTGTACAACTCTACCAGTGGCTGGAAAGAAAAGAGCTTATCTCCAGGGGGGTACTGGACACAGGACAGATACCCAACCAAACTGAAACGAAGTTCTAGAGCCCACCAAACCCTACTGACAAAAAACATCATCTACACTGGTCTTTTAACTTCAGTAGGCATCAAGCCTAATCAAATATGGGGGTCGAACCTTTTCCCCACTTCTTTTAAACCTCTCAGGGGAAAAAACATTGCAACCCCAAAAAAAAATTTCTATGTTCCCGTTGTTTCCCAAAGGGGAGGGGACAAAACATGCTCTTTGGGGGGCACTGACGGGGCCAGCTCAGAGGGACAGGGACACAAGGGGGTGGAAACTGTTAGGGGGGAAAAATTTGTCTGGGTGCCCTCAAAAGGGCATCCAACCATTTCCAAAAAACAAAAACAAAAAGGGGGCCCATTGTAAAAAAATGATCCTATTACAAAAAACATTCATTACAATTTTTTTTCAAAAAAACACCAAACTGGGCTGTTTCATGGCTTTGCAAAAAGGGCTGTCATACTTGGGAAAAAAAAAAAAAAGATCAAATGAGGGGGGGGACCCAAAAAAAAAAACCCATTCAGGCCAATCTTGTCAACAAAGTTGAACTGGAAACATAAGATTAGTCAGACCCACACCGGTATCAACACAAAACAATGGCTTCAGCTACACTCGGCCCTGGCCAGTACAGAAACTTTAGCAGGTGTGCCAAGCAAAAATGTATTACCTTTTTCAGAACCAGTGTTAGACACTAGACACACACACTACCAAGAGAACATCTGGTGTATTATTTGAGAGTGCATGCAGTATTGAGGTTTGGCAATGCTTGCTGTGCTTTTGTTTTCTTTTTTTCTGAGTATCTGACGGAGGACACAAATTGTTTTTGGTTACACACAACCAAAGCATGATGTTTCCCCATTGCATTTGGCACCAAGCACGAATTACTAACAGGAATGGGCTTTGGTTGTGTTAAACAAAGAACACATGCCCCCCCACCGCCCTTTAAAAGGTCTTTCTCATCTCAAATTGGGGGAGCCTCTGTAAGATTAAAAACATTGTCAAATTGGTGTCCAGGACGTTTACAAAGAATACTTTAGGTCTAATAGGTATGGCATCCGCCAAAAGAGTTGTTGTTGGTTAACCCCAAACAGGTAGCCACCCAGGGTGAGCTCACGACCCGGCACAGGCTTTTTGGAGGTTGGTTTCCCAGAAGGGTTTTTATTTCTTTAAAGGTCGGGATCGTGTTCTCGGCGTTTCGATCCCGGCTGAACGAAGAAAGAAGAAAAGAAAGACACGTAGTAGAAACTGCAGGTCACATTCTCAGTGGTGTCACCATCTATTGGCCCAAACTCCTCAAAAAGCAGTTAAAAGGCAAAGAAGAAGAAGATGCGCGACAGGATGAGTGGGTTTAGAACAACACCAATACGGTTACCAGAAATATACAGTCTACAGACTTCGACATGTGTTAACAGATGTCAAAATTTTCCACAAGACAAGACAGGCAATTTGGGGTTGGAAAGGGACTTCAATGGACAAAAAGCTCTGGAAATTAAATGTGAAAAAAATATTCTTATCTTTCCTTCCGAACGTGTTTAAGACGTACAGGCAGGCTTGAATTTCCACCAGGAATGGGAAAAGGAAAAGTACTTCAATGGCGCTTTGGCTTCCCTGTTTAAATGACAAAGATATGAAAAATGTACGAAAAAGCGGAAGAGCACACAAAACAAAAGTGTGAAGTAGTAAGACAGTTTTGTCGTGAGCTTCCGCTTTTTGCGTCGTTGTTACGGAAACAACAAAAAAAAGGAAAAAAAAGAAAACGCTGATGTTGTTCATTTTGCATTTGAAACTGTACGTTCTGTTAGATAGATATGTCCGGAAAATCAGAATATCTAATACAACTTGAAAAGCTCCAGACATTGATATCGAGAGGAAAGGGTGAACATCACACTGGAAAAAGAGTTGGAAATTTCTAATTTGCAACTCTCGATTCGGACATGATTTGATGTTATTTGCCACAATGGAACTCATTTTTCTTAGTTCAGTGACGAAGGACGTAGTTCCAGTGCTTTCAAACGTCTTAGCATGGCATTTTCTACAAAATTGCAGCCTTGACGATGTAACTGTCATCTCCGGAGATATCAAGTCAAAATTCAACCATTAGCTGTGTTCATTTAAGTTATTCACGCGTTCTGTAAAACTCTGTGACGCATCTTAATTCAACAAGTTAAACAGACTGGAACAAAATTCCATCCAATCTGTTTACAACAACGAGCACCCAAATTCTTGCAGCTGACGCAAACTTCTTAAGTCAGTCATTCAATTGTATAATATTACGATCCACTTGTAAACACCAAACCAATGTTAATATGAAAGAAGAAAACCGTTGGTGATTCAAGTAATCAGTCACAAAACCACGATCCACTTTGTAAAGCAAAAAGTCCAAAAAGTTACTGAGTAAAAGAAACGAAGATTGCCATTCATGTACTCAGTCACGGAACCAACAAAAGTGAGCAGCAAGCACATAAAAAATATAACGAGTTTATAAGTAAAAACAGTTTTCTCCACACAAAATAAAACATACCAGCTGCCCACACAGCAGAGAGGCTTCTTATCTCGAGGTTTCCGGCACCAAAAAATGATGTTCAGAAACACAGAACATAACAGAAGACGCAAATGCTTTGCTTCGACTCTCCTACTTAAAACGAAAAACAAACCCCACCGTCGCAAACTGTTTACCCAGTGCTTATTTTTTTTTTTTTTTTTTTTTGTTTTTTGATTTTATCTCGTTGAAATTATAACATTAGTCGTGCTTCATTAAGTTATTCATGATCTGTCAAGCTTCAGGCGCGGAAGTTGTGTGAGCCCCAGCTGATAGAAAGTGATAGGGTATGTGGACGAAAATCACCCGATAGGATCTGAGAGGCATCAAAGGACCAATCGTACTCGACTTCTCCAAAGCATTGATAAAGTCAGCCCATACCTCCTCCCACAAAAACTCCGCGCTACGGAGTCAGAAGGACGAAGAAACAACATGCTTGGAGAGAAAACTTCCTAATGACAGCAAAAAGCAGTGTTGTAGAAGGACAAGAAGATCGTCGTAAGCACTGTAGACTTAGGAGTTCCCAAGGCTCAGTCTTAGGACCAAGCCTATTTCGGGGTATTACATAAATCCCGCGTACTGGGCAGGGAAAGGGATCAGCTCCACAGTCCGACGGTTCGCAGATGACACAATGTGTAGCCAAACAATAAAGAAGGACATCCGACCAACAGACACGAAAAAACGACCTTCCTTAGTTTTGACTCTTCTGACACAAAAGTGGGAGGACCAGGTCCATGACGCTTCCATCCCGAAAGACGTGCTCAACGAGTTGCTACAGGCGACGGACAGAACAAACTCACGCCTGTGTACAAACTTCATGGGACAACACTTTAGCTGTGTGAACTCAAACCAAATACCAAGGGGTCACGAGCCAAGAAAACGACAAAAATGGGGATCCCACATTGAGCACGATCACCGCAAAAAGCCAGCCAGCAAAACCCTCGGCTCCTTAGACGAAACCTTAAAATCGGAAAAACAAGAAGATGAAGAAAGAAAACTGCATACAAACCCCTTGTTCGACTCGAGTTGTGAGCGTACTAACGGCGTCATGCGTTTGGGGACCCCCACACCATCAACAGCGAGAGATCGGCAGGAGATCGAAAACGAAAGATCCAGGCGTAGGAGCAGCCAGGTGGGTCACACACAGCCACCAGACCAACAACCAGTGTAGATGAAATCCTACGCTCTCTGAAGTGGCACTACATTAGAGAAACAGAAGACAAAATGCCTTAGACTGGAAATGATGTACAAAACTCCATTATTAATCTTGTTGACATCAAACTCCAAATACCTTGGCCAAGAGGACAGATAAATCCCAGACCAGAAGAGGTTTAAGAAAAAAACAACAGCTGCAGCTACAAACGCCCACAATGCAGGACTGACTAACGACGCAAATGTCTTCTTCACAAAGAACATCATCCAGCGTGGGTACACAAAAATTCAAGGGGATGTGTGACGGCGGAGAACCCCTGACCATCCGCAGTCAGGTCAGAATCGAATGCCTCCACCATACACCAACGACAACATCCCCAACCCCCCCCCCCATCCCCCGCCACGCCCCGCCTCCTCGAACCCACCCTCCCCCTCATCCCACCCCCCCCCTACCACCCCTTACTCTCATCCTCCCTCCCTCTACCACCACCCACCCTTAAGCTGAAATCAACATTCTGTCTGACAACAAACAGCGCCACCCGCTTCGCAAACCCCTAAGTATTACGACAGACCACAATCAGCAAATGAGTTGGCCGTGAAAGAAGAAGAAGGGGAAGAAACTAAACAAGATACTCTCGGGGTGACCAAGAATATATAATGTCAGCACCGGCTACAGCTTATACATTGTCGTTGGTTTCTCGTAGCCATGGACCTCCCCCAAGCACCACTCCCCGCTCCCCAGGAAGAGAGTTCCATCTCCAATCACCTATTTGCAGATCACTTTAACACTACCTCGAAGCCCCCTACCCGGGGACATTGGTCCGCCAACACCACAATTACTACTCTCCCCCCCAGTGTTAAGGTGACCCCCCCCGGATGAATATGGTCAGCATCAGATACGTCGAATCTGTGTTGACGGTGTGCAAGTGGGACTGCTTCCTGTGCTGACGGTAGGTGGAGTCATCATGAACGCCCTATTCAACATGGTGGTTTTTAAGCTGACGTCAAAATTATGTCTGACAAATACAGCGCAAAATCTTCGCAAACCCTGAGAGTATACGACGGAGTCATCAGCATAATGATGTTGGTCGTGAACAGGAGAAAGAAGAAGAAGCCTATTTTCACATGGGGAAGAGCTCAAAAAACAAACAACAAAATGCGCATGCGCACACATATATTCATAAGCATGCACGAGCATACATCATAAGGACTGAAAGAGAGCGACACACAACGATCCACAAACAATACCTTTATAATGGAGTCAGGCAGTATCAAGATCTCTGGAGGGTTATGTTTTTGTTCGTGTTCCAAGGCATGACGAACTTTGTCGGGGGTGTTGATTTTGCGGTCAAGATTGATTTATTGGCGTCATTTTTTTCTATCTCGACTGAGTGGATTAATTTTTCTCCGTTTCTTGTTTGGTATGGCTCTTTTTACGGACCAGTCATGACTGTTCTTCCGTTGATGTTTTTTTTTCTTCGGTAGGCTTATCTGATGGATGAATCTGATTGCCTCAGGCCATAGCTACGAGACCCCAAACTGACAAATTCATAAAAGCTTGTCTGTGTTAGGACGTTAAACAGCAGCCGCCCTTGTCTCGGTTGACTTGTTCATGCCTTGTAAATTTAAGTAGTACAGATCGTTCTGCTTCGCAAATGTACATTCAAGCAGAGAGATCCGTTCCACACAAATTGGGAAGTAAGTAACTGCGCGAAGGCCTTTCATTTCACGTACATCTGCTTGTTCTTGCTCATGTGTTCTGGGTCTTTGCGCAAACGTACTTTATCCAGTTCTCCATTTTTGTCATGCCCCGATCATTCTCCTCCTCTCGAATGGAATATCTTTTTTACGGAAAAGTCATAACATGAAGACTTTTTAAGGACTCGGCATAACACTTTTAATTGCCATGGTGTTAGTTTTGGCTCCCCGACTTCTTGATCTAGTCAGTCTCGTCATTTCTTGGGCAGTCTTTCCAAACCTCAGAAGACTCTGGTCTTCATTTGTTTACTGTTTCCCGACATCTGTTTCTGTCTGTGTCTGTGTGTGCTGTATCGTGTCTGTGCGTGTGCGTGTGTATATGCGTGGGTAGGGGATGGAAGGAATTTGTGGTGTCCGTACGTCTGTCTGCGTGTGTCTGTGTACGCGTGTGCGAGTGCTCGCGGCGTGTCTGCCCGCTTACCTGCTCTGTGTGTGTGTGTGTGTGTGTGTACGCGCTTGCACGCGTATGTGTGTGTGTTTGTGTGTACGCATGTGTGTGTGTGTGTGTGCTGCGTGGATGGCATGCTGCGTGTTGTCTCAAGTCGATCGAGAAAAGGCTGCTGCGTGCTGTGAGGTAGAAGGATAGAGGATGGATGAGGATATCGGGGTGGGGGAGACAGCGTGGGTGTGGGTGGGCAGTGCGTGCATGCATGTGTTTGTGGTTGGATAGGGTAGGAAACATTACTGACTGAATTCGATGTAAATAACTTATTCATGATGTAGAGTGGCTTTTCGTGCATTCGTGTTCTTGTCGGATTAATTTATTGACGTGACAGATCTTAAAATAAATGTCAGGAACCGCCCAGAGAAAACGTGGAACAAACGAGTCACAAGACAAACTACAACGCGTTTCGACCTCTTAGGTCTTCTTCAGGTGCAAACAAACATGAAACAAATAACGAAAATGCACTTTAGCTTTGATCGCTTCTGTGTTCAGCGCAAGAAAGAAGGGCGTAATCAACGCCTTCTTTCTTGCGCTGAACACAGAAGCGATCAAAGCTCAAGTGCATTTTCGTTATTGTTTCATGTTTGTTGCACCTGAAGAAGACCCTAAGAGGTCGAAAAACGCGTTGTAGTTTGTCTTGTGACTCGTTTGTCCACGTTTCTCTGGGCGGTTCGCTGGACATTTATTAAGATCTGTTTAGATTTCCGCTGCAGTCGTTTCACTTTGCAAATAGATTTATTGACGTGACGGTAAACATATTGTACTTCAGTGAAGTAATCAAAAACACACGCGCACGCATACACCCACGCTCGCACGCACGCAAGTGCGCGCGCGCGCGCGCGCGCGCACAACACACACACACACACACCAACACACACACGCACACACACACACACACACACACATTTACACACACACACACACACACACACACCACACACACACACACACACACATGCGAACGCATGCGACGCCTTGTGCGCGCGTGTGCCACACACATACACACACACACACACACACACACACACACACACATGCGCGCGCGCCGCGCACACACACACACACATACAACACCACACACAGACGCACGCACGCACGCAACGCACACACACGCGCACACACACACACACACACACACACACACACACACACAACACACACACAACAACACACACACACAACACACACACATACACACACACACACACGCACGCACGCCACGCTCGCACACACGCAGCACGCACACACTCACATGCACGCACGCACGCACGCACGCGCGCGCGCGTGTGCACACACACACACACACACACACACACACACACAGCCACACACGCACACACTCACATGCACGCACGCACGCACGCACGCGAGGCACACACCACACACACACACACACACACACACACACACACACACACACACACACACACTGTTGAGTGGGGACGGAGGAGAGGGAGGCAAAGGGGGTCTGATGGTGGAGATGGAGATGGGGGAGGAGGGCTGACAACAAAGCTATGTACGTCCCGAACGAGTTTCATGTTAGTACAAATGCATGAACGCTATACCAAGCGTTGTTTTCTTCTGTCGTTCGTCAACGCTCGGGGAAAATGGCGTTCATTGGCTGTATCTCTCTGTTCCCCGCCAAAAAAATCATTTTCGTCTAGCAAATGAACTATCCTCACCAACAAATTGTTGAAAGTGGAGGTTGGGGGGGTGGGGGAGGAGGGGGAATAGAGGTTGAGTGGGGTCAGGGTTGGGGGTGTGTATTGTATGTATGTGTGTGTGGTGGGGGGGGGGGGGGGGGGGGGGGGGGGGAGAGACAAACTGCGCGATTTCGCACAGTTCGCACAGTGTGTGCAGTACCAGCTGCTGAAGTGTTTCTGTTATCATAAGCATTCCTCTCTCTCTCTCTCTCTCTCTCTCTCTCTCTCTCTCTCTCTCTCTCTCTCTCTCATTCTTCAGGAACAGACTCTTTAATTCAGGTGCATTTCGGTGGAGGTTTGGGGTTTTTTTTTTTTTTTTTTCGGAATTAGGGACAAGGGAATGTGATTGTGGAAAGAACGAAAGAAAAGACTCTGTGTGCGTGTGCGTGTGTGTGTGTGTGTGTGTGTGTGTGTGTGTGTGTGTGTGGTGTGTGTGAGTGTGTGTGTGTGTGTGTGTGTGTGTGTGTGTGTGTGTGTGTGTGGTGTGTGTGTGCGAGCGTGCGTGTATGCGTGCGTGCAAGCGTGCGGTGTGTGTTTGATTACTTCACTGAAATACAATATGTTTACCCGTCACGTCAATAAATTAATCCGACAAGAACACGAATGCACGAAAAGCCACTCTACATCATGAATAAATTATTTACATCGATTTCAATCAGCAATGTTTCCTTCCCTATCCAACCACAAAAACGCACATATACACATGCGTGCACGCTCTGCCCACCCCACACCCACGCTGTGTGTGTGTGTGTGTGTGTGTGTGTGTGTGTGTGTGTGTGTGTGTGTGTGAGATCTTTCTTTTTCTCGACTGCGTTATGATTTTTCTCCGTTTCTTGTTTGTGGTATTGTTCTGTCTTGTTCTTGTTTGGTTTGCTTAGCGATCCGTGTTTGGTTGGATTTTGTCTAGTCCTTTGCGTGGAACCAAAGATGTCTCCGACGAAACTTGGTATTTCTCGTCAATGGTTTTGTATGGAGATTTCAGAGTCCAGTTTGAATACTTTTTGGGACTGAACACGAAAACAAGTATCTTCTACCCGAGTTACGTCCCTTGCTTGTCGTGCCGCACCCTAATGAGACAGAGATTTATGTCACACCGAGATACATCACTGAACAACAACAAAAAAAATGTGTCTTCTACTCTGGTATAGCGCGTGTAAAAACGTGCCGCCGCCAGAAGAGAGAGGGAATCATCAGAGGAGAGTACAGTCTTTCTAACGCTCAATACAAGACATCTTGCGGAGGAACATGTCTTTTTCAGATTCCTCAAAAAATCTATCAATGTATGCCACTTTGATAATTTCTAACTTCGAAACTCTTAGAAACAGTCTGCAAGTCATGAGAAATTCGATCGACCTGATCAGAAAAAACATAAGATTTAGTTTGAACAAACTTGTGTACACGAGTACACCTTACACTGTGGTACACCTGTACCTTGTCAGAAGTTCTTAAACTTTGAACCGTCGTCATAGTTTCATAGAACGCGTTTGAAGTATTGAGTTCAGATTAAGAAAAGAAATAGATCGTAAACAACATTACAACAAATTGCTGTGTTGACTAGACAGGAACATCCACTGACATTTCGTCACAAAAAGTCTTCTTCAAAGTCGAACTCGAAGTGACTGTTGACTGGAACATTATTGAGCACAATGACGTAACGGACACAAATGGAGCAAAGTTGAGCGAAGGGAGGAAGCGGGCACAGAGAGGAGGGGGGTGGGCGATGAGTCGAGGGGGTGGGATGGGGTGATGTGAGGGGGAATAAAGGAAGAAAGAAAGAAACGGGAAGACGAAAGTAACATAAAAGAAAATGAATTGATTATAATTTTTTTTTTCGCCAAAAAGATTATCTCATTTCTTGTAAGAAAAGAAGATGTGCGCTATTTGGAACAAGTTAGATTGTTACCTCACCATATTTATCACGTCCAAGCCATCTCTGGGTATCCAAGGCGGTTTGGTCGTATTGTCCCACACAGGTAAGTGCCCTTGCTCGAGAGATATTTGGCAAGGACAGGCGATGTGTAAAAGTTGTCTGTGTACACGATGTGCCCAAAATTGTGGATAGGTTTCGTCAGTCCTATAACAACTCGTGCACTCAGCCCATCAGCCGATTGACTTGTCCACCATGTTTACCTGTATAAATCCCAGGTTTGAGCAGTAGGCCGTGTGAGCGTCGGCACACACCCACAGCTTGATGCCGATTTTACGGGTTTTTCTTTCATGAATTGTTTAAAACCCAATCTCCCCTTGAACGGCACCATCGCTTCATCCACTGTCACTTCTCTGTGCGGAATGTATTCCTCCATAAAACTCTGCCGCACTGTGTCAAGCACATACCTCACCTTGTGAAGTTTGTCACCTGCATTCCGCACATCTTCATTTGGGTCAACAAAATACAGGTATCGGCGAATTTGGAAGAACCTGTCTCTGCTCATAACACCGCCGAATTTCGTTGACAACAAGAAATGTTCAGCCCCAGAATGCCAATAGTGCGCATCGCGGTCGAGTCGCAGGATGTCCTTCATGATAAGAAGTCCGTAAAAGGCTTTCATCTCATCAAGTGTCACATCTCTCCACTCGCCTTTGTGTTTTTTCTGGATCAGTCTGCCGTTTAATGTTGGCATTGTCGTTTGCAAAACTGACTAGCTTTGAAGGACTATATCAGAATAGAACAGCTGAAAATAATCCACTGCCTTCATTGACGTATCGAGTATGCGCACAGGACCGGGGCGCCGTTCAAAGTTTTTCCAAGGTGTGCGTGGTTCAGTGAAATCCCCACCTGTCCAGTCAAATCGTGGCCGATTGTAACTAAGTGGAAGATTTTCATCATCCAATTCATCGCCAGTGTCACTGTCATAATCGTTGATGGCATTGGCAAGTTCTGCTCTCTCTTCTTCTGTTAGATCAAAACAGATCGAAGTCATCGGCTAAATTGTTGTAAATTTCGTCGTCAGAAAACTGATCGCTGCCTGCGTTTTCTTCACCCTCCATCTTCTCAGTAGCTACTAAACAGTGTGCTCTCACGGTCAAGTCAAGATACAATTTCGGTTCCAGACACTTTCCCACGCTGAGGAAGTAAGCAGGCAGGACTTATCTAAACATCTCGCGGGTCCCGTTACAAGGCGCGAAGGCCGCTATGACCCGCCAACCATGTGACAGGTGGGTGCAGATTTCAAGGCGTGAACCGCTGCAGCGGGTTGCCGGACGGAGTGGAGTATGTTTCTCTGAACCGCTGAGGCGGGTTTTCAGGAATGAAAGGAGAAGATTGTCAAACCGATTATGATTGAAGCGTTGATGTATTGTTTGCAGGTGTGGTATGTAGACAATGAATTCTACCGGCGGGAGGATATTATGAAAAAAGACAGCAGACTGGATTATCTGTTGGTTCTTGTACAATGCACACGTAAAAGAAAGCCAATTTCTCTGACAAAACAAATCCTCTGGTTCGGAATGCTGTTCCAGCAGTGTTTTCTATTCCAAACCCAAAAATGCATTGACATGCTCCAGGGATATTTTTTAGTGATTGAAATATTTGCCATGAACTATTCTGTACTAGTTTATCAACCTGAGTTTCTGTTTTTAAAATTTGCTTCCACTGCATGTGGCGGGAATATGATTTTGTTTGCTGAAATCATTCAACAGACCGCCGTTGTTGTGTGAACTTTTTCTTTTTTTTTTTTATCCCATTGTCTAAACAGTTGAAACTGTTCGGTTCTGATAGAAAACATTACTATTTCTCTCTGCTCCTCCTGCTCCTATTGCTCTGCAATATTTTGCTTATGGCAACATGCTTTTTATTTAGGTCCATCTTCACTTGAATGTTTAATGATGAAGGTTCACGCATTTTTGCGCAAAATGAAACTTCGGAGGAATCAACAGTTATTCA
>JADBJO010013722.1:0-2500 GCA_016801955.1 Conus betulinus
TGGACAGTCTAGGTCTTTCTGATGACGGCGCACAGACGTGCAGGTAGGAGACATGGGGCAGGCTGATGACAGGAAACAAAGAGCTGGACAGTCTAGGTCTTTCTGATGACGGCGCCACAGACGTGCAGGTAGGAGACATGGGGCAGGCTGATGACAGGAAACAAAGAGCTGGACAGTCTAGGTCTTTCTGATGACGGCGCCACAGACGTGCAGGTAGGAGACATGGGGCATGCTGATGACAGGAAACAAAGAGCTGGACAGTCTAGGTCTTTCTGATGACGGCGCCACAGACGTGCAGGTAGGAGACATGGGCACGCTAATGACATGCAATAAAGAGCTGGACAGTCTAGGTCTTTCTGATGACGGCGCAACAGACGTGCAGGTAGGAGACATGGGCAGGCTGATGACGTGAAACAAAGAGCTGGACAAGCGGGTCTTTCTGATGACGGTGCAAGAGACATGCAAAGAGTGGGACAGTCTAGGTATTTCTGATGACGCCGCAACAGACGTGCATGTAGGAGACATGGGCACGCTAATGACGTGCAATAAAGAGCTGGACAGTCTAGGTATTTCTGATGATGCCGCAGCTGACGTGCATGTAGGAGACATGGGCACGCTAATGACATGCAATAAAGAGCTGGACAGTCTAGGTATTTCTGATGATGCCGCAGCTGACGTGCGTGTAGGAGACATGGGCACGCTAATGACGTGCAATAAAGAGCTGGACAGTCTAGGTATTTCTGATGATGCCGCAGCTGACGTGCATGTAGGAGACATGGGCACGCTAATGACGTGCAATAAAGAGCTGGACAGTCTAGGTATTTCTCACAGTTCCGAAACGGGTACATGAACTGCGTTCTAACATCAAAAGTGTGCAGAACTGACAATATGGCTACGCAGTTTTGTTTTGTTTTGAGGGATTGGGTGGTGGAGAGAGTGGAAGGGGGGGGGGGGGGGGGGGGGGCGTGGGTGTCAGGAAGGGGAGTGTTTTACCACCAGTAAAGAAACTTAATACAATCTAAAATGCCTTATCAGGAAGCGAAGTGTTTTACCACCCATAAAGAATCTTAATATAGTCTAAAATGTCCCGTCAGGAAGCGAAGTGTGTTTTACCACCAGTAAAGAATCTTAATACAATCTGAAATGTCTCGCACATACGCACACAGACCCTGACGCAGTCACGCACACGTCGACACCGGCACCATGACCGACGCGACGCGACGCAACATTGACGCGACGCGACGTACACGCACACGCGGTTAAGTGGTTTCGTTTTTTTGTTTTAAGTTTGACATTTTGTTTGACATTTAACGTCAGATTGTTTTTGTTTGTGGCCGGTGCGCAGAAGATGACTTCTGTGAAGGACATGGTGCCAGTCCATCGCCGGCAGTAAGATTCCTCGCTGGACTGGCTGAGAGCTGAACGCCAGGCACTGCGTCCGATGGTGTGGTTAGACATCGCGGCTCTGCGGTCAGCTACGGCCCGCTTCAAGCTGACGACAGCCTTCAGCCGATCAGACGCTGTCTCGCCATGGTCGTGTCAGCCTCGCTGGTGACGTAGGCTTCACAAAGAGAACCGGCCAGCGAATCGACAACTGCACATGAGAAAACAGGAGGGGGGAAAAAAAAAAGACAAAATACTGCCCCAAAGACTGTGCGCTTGAATGGTCAAAGCTGTGACACCATGCTGCTCTCTGACGACCTGCAAGAAATTGACCCTTACGCTACAACCGTCGCTGTTAGAGAAGTGTGAAGACTGCAAACGGACATTATCAGCCTCCAAGACATCAAGCTTCCGGGATCAGGATCTGCGAGGGAGGGAGGTTTCTCTTGTTTGAGGTGAGGGGGAAATCCCCAGGGGAGACCAGCCAACATAGAGCGAAATTCGTGGTAAGGGCTAGCCTGCTGGGATTCTCCTTTTCACCTCCAGCGAATCGGTGACCTTTCCAGCTCCAATCTTCAGCGGGGATAGTCAGTCTGATCAGCTCATGTGCACCCACCCTGACCTCCTGGGCAGAGTTCAGCACCGCCATCTGAAGAATCCCTGAAAACCAGCCTCGGTGTTCGTCCTGGGTGAGGTGAACTCTAGAACGGGCACCGGTCGCAGCTCCTGGCGTGGCTGTGTGGGTCAGTTTTGGCTGCCTAAGAATGAACGAAAGGGACAACGCCTGCTCGAGCCCTGCTGCTGTCACGACCTGTGTGTGAGCAACACGTTCTTCAACGCCAAGTCTCCAGCAGAATCTCTGGAAGACGCAGTAGATTTAAGTTGTGGCATCAGATCGATTTGATACTAACCGGGCTCTTCAGCCTGTCTAGTGTGAAGCTCGCATTAAGCTGACTTAGCACATACGTACTGGTTTGCCGAGTTACACCCTGAAAGAAAAGAGAGACCTATGAGTGCCAGAGAGGATGAAAAACGTTGACGCGATGTTATGATCAGAAAGAGGACGAACGAGAACGTTTATGACATAGATTAGCTGATGTGAAATGGTCGTCTAGGA
>JADBJO010013722.1:15000-31249 GCA_016801955.1 Conus betulinus
GATCATAGATACTTGGGGGAAAACCCAAGCTTGCTGTCCCCTGGGCTTTTTAAATTCCTTGTATGTTAATGTTGGGGAGTGGAAAGGATTGGGCGGCGGTCTTGTGCCTAGTGCGCGCGCGCGTGCGCGTTGTGTGTGTGTGTGTGTGTGCGTGCGTGCGTGCGTGTGTGTAAGGGTGTGTGTGTGTGGGTGGTAGGCTGGGTGGTTCTGCTGGTGTGGGGTATGTGGTAGAGTGGAAGCTGGAGGGAGGGCAATAGTTCGTCAGTTCATCTGCTGATTGCCTGAACAGGACGAAGACCATGTCTCGAGACATGGGGGATCTTGCACAGCTGAGGAAGACTGCCTTCACTGGTGTCATAGGCTAGAACATTGAGGCGACATCAAAATGCTGGCTAGCTCCGCATAGTTATGCGGGGATTGCCTTCAGTTGTGACAAGCTCCTAGCAACAACATTATCAGTCTCCAAAATCCCCCGAAGTCGGAGCGTGGCTGCCCATGTGGCGGGGTCATCAAAAACGGTCACACACGTAATGTTCTCATCCCCAGCTGATGCATTTGTACCATAGTGTTCAAGTACTTCGGCTGTTCGGATGATCCTTGGAGTCTTTTAGCCAGACAACAACAACAACAACTCGTGCCTGCCCCTGATAATGATGATGATAATGATCATAACTATTATTAATGTCTTTTAATACATTAAAAAAGTTTGTTTCGTGTCACTTGTCTGATTATTATTCAGATGCTATTTGTTTATGCCTTTACGTATTTAACATTTTTGTTTGATTTTTGATTTGATTGATTTTTCTATCTTCTTTCACTTTGTTTCCTTGTGTGTATATTGAATCTTGTCATCTGTTTGATTCAGTTTGTATTCCTTTAATGTATAATGACATCAATCCTCTGAACAGCCTGCTTACACCATATACGCGTTACCCCCATTCACGTATGTAAATACATTCACATGCACGGGCATGGACTCTCGTGGTGTTACTCGTGTCTTCAGAGAAAACATTTCTGTGCATCATCTTTTGTTTGGATGCTCAGTATGTGACTTCGCTCTACCAGGAGAAAAGGTATTGAGATGAATGACTTTGATAATGTCAATACTGTCTTACACAAGGTCCGTATGTTGCTGAAATTGCCATGGTTATTTCGCAGTGACAGGTTTTTTTTTTTTATAAAGATCAATTTTGTGTACCCACCAGGGTATTTCACTTATGTAAATATGCATATGTCAGATGTAGGTTTGAAAGTACTGACATGGATAACAAGTTGAGCGTGGATTTTTTTTTTTAAAGTGTCTAATGTCATCTGACGATGAAGACATCAGATAAAGCATTCAACTGAACTGAACTGAACTAAACGGGCATGGACGCGCGCGCGCGCGCGCACACACACACACACACACACACACACACACACACACACACACACGCACACGCACACGCACGCACTCTCTCGCACACACACACACACACCACAGAGCACACTCGCGCGCATACACGAACTTTCGCCTTCACACACACACACACGCACACGCACGCACGCATGCACAGCACACTGGTGCTCACACGCACATACATGCGCGCGCGCGTGCACGCACACACACACACACACACACACACACACACACACACACACACACACACATATACACACACACACACACTCATTCACACACACACCTCTCTCTCTCTCTCTCTCTCTCTCTCTCTCTCTCTCTCTCGTCTGTCACACTCATACGCACGCACGCACGCATGCACGCACCCACCCACGCATGCACAGCACACTGGCACTTGCACGCACACACATGCACATATGCGTGCGCATGCACGCGCGCGCGTGCGCGCGCGCGCGCGCGCGCGCACACACACACACACACACACACACACACAGAGCACATTCGCGCACATACACGAACTTTCGTCTTCACACACACACGCACGCACGCACAGCACAGCACACTGGCGTTCACACGCATACACACATTCGCGCTCACGCCCATAACTCTCTCTCTCTCTCTCTCTCTCTCTCTCTCTCTCTCTCTCTCACACACACACACACACACACACACACACACACACACACACACACACGCGTAGTAGTGAAGGATCTGTCCAGCCTTTTGGATCCTCTATGATGCGCAGGTCAGGCATCTGCTGATCAAGTTGTAAATACATGTAGTAAGACCCTCATCTCAGCTTTCAGTCTATGACGACGAATGGTCACCTTTCACCCATGACCTTTATTATGTCAGGGCCTTCGTGGAGCAGACAAACAAAAAAAAAAAAACTGACGGGAGTTTTGAAGGAAGAATTGAAAAAAATATAATATTGCAACCTCTTTAAAAAAAAAAAAAAAGTTTTCAAACTGAGGTGACTGCAGACGGACAAACATTGCTATGTCTTTTTTGCGCCCAGTTTAAGAAAAGCGATTGTTCGTTTGTAAAATAATTTTAAAAATATATTGCAATGTCTTAAGATGATTGTTACGAAGTGAGGTGACTGCAGGCGGGTACCCATTTAACGTCCAATTTGAGGAGAGAAGTGATTGTTCGTTCTCGTTTTCATTGTCTTTAATGTTGTTTGTTTTGCCTGAAGAAGACCAAAGATGTCGGAACGCACAGTGTTGAAAAATCTTGTAATTTGTGTCTTCCGTTCGTCGGAACGATAATTTTTCTTCTAAGCTTCTTTAATAAATGATAACGAACTATACTTGCTCATGGCGATACGTGAAGATAGGCCTCGACCGGCATAACCAATAAACCTTCAAAAAATGGTACACGAGTAAATGGCTCACATATAAATTAACGAGGGAGAGTATGGGTGGGTGAGTGGGCGGGGAGAACTAGTGGGGAAGAGAGACAGAACTTCCTCATGAAAGATACAGCCTCAGCCTGAGCCTTAATCATTCATTTATTTAACTATCTTGATGTAAGCCCTTTGCGCGGTGGTTTCGCGGGTTCACCAGAAATGGTGTCGCAGTCGCACGAATGGAGAAGACCACACGTTGCGGCGACACCTGAATTAATGACACGCAAATTGGTACAAATCAACGTAGAGACCGCTTCCCTCCCCTTTTGCCCCCCCTATCGTTGAGTTACTTCACTTGCTTGACAGGCGGCGTTGAATGAAATATGTCTGCGCCTAGGTGTTGAGGGAACCGAAAGCTAGCCTGAGATTTACCCGTCCCTTTGTTTTCAGCTAAACCGTTTGAACGATGGCAAGTAAGATGCAACCGCCTTCAGCATTCTTTCCAACGGGTTCGTTTTACTAACGTTTTACTAACTAGACTTTATGCGTGGATGGTTATCTAATCGAAATTGTGAGAGAATGTTTCAGACTGACCTCAGGTTTCAGACTGACCTCAGGCTCATCTGCATGCCCTTTCCGGCTTTTCGTGGAAAAACCGCTGCATATCCAGAAAACAATTCAAACAAACAAAGAAAGTAAAATAAGCGTCAAATTGTGTTGTGTTATGTTCTATGGTGTTCCAGTTCGACTTTTGTAGTACGACTAGCCTAGAGACTACAACAAGCCGCCACAAGCTCTCTTCCATACGTGTGCCCCACCTTGTAATTTAACAAGTGCCGAAGTGATTTCAGTGCTCCTTTAATTGATTGAGCCAATATTGATTTACCACAATCACCATGAATAGCTGTTCATGTCCCTACAGCAGTCAGTCAGGTGGGCAGAAGTTCCTCCATACTGGAAAGTCGGTCTTCAAATTTCCAGTTGTTTGATTTAGGTAGTATCTGTATACCCTTGTGTTCTCCTTTTCAGGAAATTCTGAAAAGCATTTATCTCTGAGTAGGATACCCCTGGTATGCAAGTAAGGGAAAGTTGCTTTTTTGTACATCAAGTAGAAAAGTACAAGAGAATAAAGCAAGGTGGTGTATAGATTATTACCTTCAAATGATCAGTGTTGGTCTTGTGTATAGTATCTTTGAAAACAAGAAACGGAAGACTGTCAGAGTAAGATTTTATAACTTTTTTAAAACTCTTGTGATTCCAGAATGTGCATGTGTGCAAGCGCATGCAACATGCATACACAGACACATGTATACACAGTTACACACACATACACATGCATGCTGGTTACACACACACACACACACACACACACACACACACACACACACACACACACACACACACACAGAAGGATGTATACACACACACTACACATGCACTCTTTTATACAAGCATACCTACATACACAGTGGACATGCACCTGTATACGTGCATAGGGCTCACATACACTTTCACACACATGGAGACATGCACCTACACCTACACACCTTCATATACATACATGTGCACATGTACCTGTGTGCATATGCACATATTGAGACTCACATGTACTCACTTTTGCATGTGTATATGCACACACACACACACACACACACACACACACACACACACACACACACACACACACTCACAACGCATGCACACAGGTGCACGCACACACACACACACACACACACACACACACACACACACACACACACACACACACACACACAGTGACACACACACAGTGACACACACACACACACACACACGTGTACACACACACACCACACCACACACACACACACATGCACACACACACACACACACACACACACACACACACATACACACACATGAGCCAGTGACAAAAGGTCGTGAAAAAAATGGACTCGGGGTAATAGAACTTCAAAACTTGAAACAGGTAAAAATTTCTGTAATTCTTGAAAGTTACACCTTTCACATGCCTGAAATTAGAATGAAAAAGAGATAACTTGTATTATACTTTTTCTGATGACATGAAAATATCAGATCACCCGGTGATAAATCAGCTATGTTGCTGGACATGAAAAATGTCTGCAACATTACAGTAATGCCAGACCAAGGGTTGTGAAACTGGGGCTTTCTGGAACGCTGGATGATATTACGAAGATGATGTTTTAAAGTCAACAGTTCTGTCAGTTTGTAAGTGAAAAATGAGGTAGTTTTCATGTTTGTCATCACATCTGACACCAGCTCATGTTTTGCTCATTATGGTGTATTATGTCAACATCCACTACAGCTGCTAAGGAACATAAAACAAGTCAGCCTGCTCATTTCAAAGAAAAAGTAAGCATGCACAAGCAGTCAATGAATCTTTTGTTCATTCAATTCTTGAAACAATGGACAAGGGTCAGTTGTAACACTTTTCTGTATGGACATAAAAAGAATAGTGGATCTTATTTTTTTACAACAGTAAGCATAAATGCAATTTAAAACATGAATAAGATCAGTTTCAAAAGCAAACAAGATGGTCTAGCCATACTTATTCATTTATAAGTCAATCAAATATGAAAAATCGAAGGGAGAATCCCTTACACAGGTGCTTTGGTATAATGAGCCACTGCAGTCCACATGTTTGCAGACAACCATAAATGCTCATTGGAACAACTTGATATTGAATTTTAAACAGATCAGTTCATAAACAATCAAGAAAGCTTTTCACAATGCTACAGTCTGACTGACACTGACACAGAAGTTTACAAGGTTTACAAAGCAAATCGGAAAAGACAGCTTCACGGGAACTGTATCGTGTAATGTACATATATGTAATCAAATATATTATTCAGCATAATAAATCTTTTTTTTTTTTTTTTTTTTTTTTTTTAAATCTTTAAGCGCTACAGATTATCCAGTTAGGCCATATTTTTTGTTTCTTTTCTGCTTTCTCCTTATAACATTTAATTCTCTTCCCATCCCCCTTTGCAGATTCTTTCCATTTCTTTTTATTACACTTTTGTTTCTTTTCTGCTTTCTCCTTATAACATTTAAGTCTCTTTCCATCCCGCTTTGAAGTTTCTCTTCATTTCTTTTATTACACTAGGTGATCGCTCTCTCTCTCTCTCTGTCTGTCTCTCATGTTGACATCTCAGTTAAAAAAAAAAAAGGTCATTTCAAAGTGTCTTCAGTCATGAATTTGTGTGACGGGATGTATTAAATTAGGATGTGTGTGTGTGTGTGTGTGTGTGTGTGTGTGTGTGTGTGTGTGTGTGTGTGTGTGTGTTTCTGTGGTAGAGGTGGGAGTGGCTTATGGATCGACTGAAATATTACTCCAGGAATTTCAGTTGAATGAGATATTAAAAAAAGATACTGATAATGATAGCAACACAGAATGACTTGAATCATTTCAAATTAAAAATTGTGTTTTTACACTTGATCAGCCATTCTAACAGTAATAGCAGTTAACTTATATCAAACTCTTACTTTTCACTCAACTTTATGCATTATATGATACATTTGTTCTGAAATGATAAATTTTGAACAACACAATGCTAGAGAACTTTAGGAAAATATTCACAACTGACTGTGAGTTTACAATATTGACGTAACTGACCATTGACACACCCCCTCTATCACGGTCCGCAACGTCATAAAGCATAAGAATAACCAAATCTAATTTGTTTCGCTTGTGATCGGTTTTACTTTCTTACACGTACAATGTAAGTGTCAGATGTGATTTCTGGCACTTCCTTGGTGGGGACAGTAGAAGCAGCGGAACTGACGGAAATTCAAATAAAGTGATGGGAAATGAATCCACCCTACGTAACGATTAGCACTTTCGTGTTCAGCAGTGTTTTGCACATATCTTGAAGGCAGTTAGCGTTCACCACGAGGCCAATCAGAAATGTTTTTTCATTATATTTTGCGCATGTGTGATTCTAAGAGTCAGTTGTGTCGAGGTAAACATTGGTGGACATGAATAAACGTTTACTGATTCTTCGCCTTTCTGACATCGTCTGCTCCTGGTTTCGTGTCTGTTGAAGAACATGTGACCCGGCGAACAGATACAAATTGCAAACGGCTGAAATGAGCAGTGCAGCATATGTTTATCCCGAAAAGGTCGGTGATGTCGATTGGACATGAGCCCAGTGCACGGTAAATTTGTTCTGTTTTTGAAAAATATGCTGACCAAACTGCTAAATCAGTGGATTTACTGTGTCAATGACACGCCTTGGTTTGAGAAATACGAAACGTTGCATCAGACCCAGTAAAACAGGAAGCTGTAGTGAGATGTTAGAAGGGCATGTCTCCAGGACATGACAATCCACATACGACCAAGTATTCTTTTGGATTCGACTCGGGCTTCACTACAGAGCACGTGAATGTGGTTTTAGGACAAAAACATTGACGAAAATTTAGTGTTATCATTTCATGTGTTCAAGTTTTCGTTACGATTCTGCAAGGGCTGTAGGGACATGCTGTTTGCGGTATACCTGCGGATGTCCCATTTCGGCATGGCCGATTTCGGCTGCTTTTTTTTTTTCAAATAAGAATCAGTTTTATCCACACAATCCAGTATATCTCCCTGATATTGTGGCAATTGTCTCTTTAAGATACAAGCAACAAAAAATACACCCAAACAAACTGGTGGGGGGGGGGGGGTGGGGTGGGGGGGAATGTTATGGATAGTTCATTTCTCCAATCAAACACACAAGGGTATGCCACTATGACGTTTTGTCACTGGCTCATTTACACACCTACACGAATGCATGTGCATGCATGGTGCAATAAGTGTATGCATGTGCACACACACACATGCACATGTTTACGCACACACACACACTCTCAAAGACTTCAGCACCTTTGTAACCCCTCAGGGTCAGCCTGACTTTCAACAACTTAACACAAGACTTGTTCAACAGCAAGGTGTGTGGTGGAATGCACAGCCATGCTGTTTTTCACCAGTAGAAAAAAGAACATAGGCAGGTCAAGCAGGTCAGGTTGAGAAAAGTCACAAGGATTCTGTTTCAACCACTGAAGCTGACCCTGCCCTGCAGGTGTTCCTCTAACTGTGGGTCAAGAGCTGTGGCAGGGGGGCCTGTCAGGAGTTTAAGCATCAACTGTATTTGTGCCTGGCGTGATATATAAATTGATGTGTGTTTGGCGTTTCTCTGCTTTTGTTGCTCATTCACTCACCTTTGTATTGATTCAGGGAGTCTGCATTTTTTTTTCTTGTGTTACAATATGTTTGGGTTTTTAGGATGTAATCTGTCAGGATTATTTAAACAAAAAAAAGAAAAGTGAGAATAATCACTGGAATAGGCAGTGTTTCAGTAGCTGTCCATTCTTCAGTGCTGTTCTTATTGTGGGGCCTCGTGTTGTATAGATCTGTTTGTTGCACTGAAAAGTTTTGAATGATTTTTTTTCCACAAGTATTTGATCTGGTTGTAGTGAAATATGTGGATGGGCTGGCTCGCTCAGCAAGCCCTCAATTTATCTGATTGCCATTAACAGTGTTGATAGGAAAACATTACGAATTGTCTGTTTATTTCTGTTTAGCAAATTTTAGGAATTATCTATGAGGCTCTGCTTAAAAACGTAGATAAACGAATTAGAAGACAAAACATGACACATTTTGACATCTTAGGTCTTCTTCAGGCAAGATTCACAACACTTGGGAGAACAAAAAATGAATGAGCGGTCTCTAATCTTCATCCAGTTCGCTGGGCAAGATGGGCTTTTTTTATTTATTTATTTATTTTTTTTTTTTAACTGTATGCATGCATGTCTGTTTTTATTCACGTTGAAATTGACAGTTTGACAGTGACTTCATTTTCTGAGTTCTTTTTTTTTGTTATAAACTTTGCAACAGTCCTGAAAGGGCTCAATATCATTACAGCAATTACAAACAGACTAAAACCATTTTTCATAACCTTAAAAAGGTCGAGGAATGTTTAGATCTGCTTCGGGGGAGGGAATATAAATTAAAGGTGGTGGATTGCCACATGTATGGAACATGCAGATTAAAAGGAAAAAAATAAAAAGAAAAGAAGAAAACAAACCCACGCACACAGACAGACACAGCTTATTAGTCTTCTTCAAGCTGGACAAAACCAATAAAACAAACAAAAAAGGAGAAATAATTCAGAAATGGAGCAGAAAAATCACCCAGCTGTTTTTTCCAGTGGTGGCTTGAGAATCATGTGTGTATTATCAGTGTGCAGTCCCCCCATTTCAAAACAGATAGTGAGAAGCATAGTGAGGAGTTACAAACCTGTAGCATGTGAGTGTGCCATTATAACATTGGACAAATGATGTTTGGTTTCAGTAATAAAGGCATATGGGATCCTAGATACTAAGCATGATCTTGGTTTCATGAATATTGGTTTTAGGTAATGACATAAAGGATTGCTTAGTGGACCATGAGAATAATCTATTTGGTGAGCTCCCCACAGTACCATATCAGCTTGTAGATGTGTTAGCATGCTTTAATGCTTTTTGCTAGGTGTACTTCTGTCCCGGTGGACCAAGTTGATTCCTATACCCCAAGGTTTCTATCACAGACCGATAATGTAACTTGATCCTTATTCCTTCACTTTCTCTCTTCATCTAGTGTAGTATAGCGCCTGGTGTGTCCTGCATTGGTGGCTATGTCATACGTGCTTGTGTTATGCATGCCTTTTTTTTTTATTTCGCTATACACATACTTGTTTCATATTGGAATGTGTGTGTGTGTTGTGTCGTGTTGCGGTGTCGTTGTTGTGTGTGCTGTTGTCTACAGATCTAGGTAAATAATGGTGAATTATGCTTCCTGTATTTAGTTGCGAATTGTTCATTTGAGCCCGTGAGCAGTGGAAACGACCACTGTTCAGATTAACGCACAATGCATACGATATACACGATTACGCAGCTAAAACTAGATAGCATTTAAAAAGATCTCTAATTGTGTGGCTGTCCAGTTTCTCCTTGGACGTCTTTTATCAACAATCGGATACAAATATTATTGTCAGTTCCCTGTAACCTATATCATGACGAGCTGTGTGGGGTGTTGTGTGTGATATGGTGTGTACATGATTGTAACATCCTGGTAGTGCAGCGCGTATCCCTGTACAGGAGTGTTCATGGCACAGTATTTGGTGATCATTAAATTGGTTTCGTATTAAACCGGTATTGGTGGGTTAAATGAGTCGGCCCCAAGAACAAGGTCGGAGTTCATTTGTTACTAACAGAAGAGTGCTGGCTTCCCACCCATATGTCATGAGCCTCAGACGGTATTGGAAACTGAACTGTAGAAATTGGCTTGTCATTTTGATACGTGCTTTAAAATTTTTGAATTTTTTTTAAAATTGACAGTACTCCTCAGTTCCTTCTTTGAGAAACATCGGTACAGACTCCTGTCACATCTCTATAATTTGGGATTATACCATTCATGTTTCTGTACCTCTGTCCCCCCGACTGACTGTTTGGGCAACTCCCATCTTAGCTGTTCTTTTCAAAATACAGCTGAACAAAACAAAACTACGCAGTTGTAAGCCCAAGCATTTGTAGCGACTGTACTGTTGGCACGCATGAGGGTACATTGGTCATACTTCTGTAAGCAAGTTCTTAGTGATACCCATTTTGATGTGAACTGTTGTTAATGGGGTTATATAGATAATCATAATGATTGACTTTTCAACTAGAAGTAAGCTATACAATATGACTAATTGTACTATTATGATGTGTTTATGATTTTTTTTTTTTTATATATTTGTGTGCTGTGTCACAGTAAGCATATGTAATTCTATACTTAGATCTAGATAAATACGTATATCTATCTATACAATTCTCATCTATCCCTATCTATCTATATCTATCTATCTCTATCGATCTATATAATCTATCTATGGACTTCTTTTTAAAACTCGTACTGTGTGTGTAGAGGATACGAATAGTGGATCTGTATAATAGTAGGCTAGATGTTGAATTTTTGTGTTGGTGTTTTTCCTGTGTTTGTGTGCTGGGTGTCGAGGTATAGAAACAATTTAGCCGCCAAACGAAAGGCAGAGGATGATGTCGAAGTCATTGATCTTTTCTCGCGGACCAACACCAGCGGTCCTTTACGCTGTCTTTGCCTCAATGGCTTCATCAACGAAAGCATTGGTGCGGGATGCATTTCCTCTTCATGCCCCGGACATTTCCGAATCTGTCTGGAGACGGTAACCCCATTGCGTTTTTAGGAGTGGTTCTGTCTGATGAGTGTATCGACCATATTTTTCCAATTTTATTTCTCGCCCATCCGATCCTTCCAGGAGGGTATGCCTTCGTTCGAGGTGTAAGTTGTAATGTTTGTATACGCTTTCTACACTTTGATCGCTTCAAGTGCCCATATCCATGGGCGGTCCCCCATGTTGTATCTCGTCAACCTATTCCCATCATGTCATTCTTAAGACAAACCCAGATACACCACCACCAGCATCGCCAGCTTTCACAAATGCGTCTTGTAAACAGACTCTCCAAAAAGCCTATCTTATTAGAAAATTTCGTTAACTAATCTTTCTTCCATAAACATCTGATGATCAATGTGAAATAGTAATTCTTGTTTTCTAACAGCTGAACTTGTCGAGTATGTTCACTGATGCGGCTCTTGAAGTTTGCAGGCAGATTATATCCATGCTATAATGTTTTGACTAGACCCTTTTTGAGTGGATCAGGCTTTCCGGTGACAGCCCTTGTGTTATGCCTTTGGGATCAGTCGGGCCCGTACCGATAACATCATTATTCTTGCTTTTTGCACCCATTTACCTCGGTTCCCAAGTGGCCCCCCCCCCCCCCCTGGCCCTCAGGGGAGATCCCCTGTAGCATGACCTGGCTATTTAGATACAGGCAAGAGGTATTCATGCATTTGGCAAAATGCATTACCAAAACCGCAAGAGGTTTTTATGTGGCTCGTATAAGTGTTTGCAATTTAAGGCCATGAAAACAAAGGTTAAGTGCGGTATAAACTGACTGGGGTTCCGTCACACACTTTGATGTTACATTTTCCCTACTTACACTGGAGACACACAAGATTTAAATTATGATTTTGTGGTGTGTTTAGAGTGTGATATACCCTTTCCAGCAAAGGATTCGATTAGACTGCACATTGGAAATTCCGCTTGATTTGGAGATCCGGAGAAATTGTGCATTCTGTTTACTCTCGATTGTTAAGTCTGATGATGAGATCTTTTGTGTTATTGAGGAAGCAGAAGCCCATGCCTATGAACATAACGGTAGCATTTGCATCCTCCTTCCAGCGTAGCGTAAAGTGTGACTGATAGTGCTGTATTTTTGTTCTATTCTGCAGTGTTTCGCACCTTTTCATGTGCTATGTGTCTGCAATAATTGTGTAACTACGTTCGTTTATACATTCTGTGTTTCCAAATTGTCAAAATTCTTTTTTCTTTCTCCTTCCTCTCCCTTTTTCTTTTCTTCTTTTTTTTCCCTCTCCCCTTCTTTCCCCTTTTCTTTCTCCCCTTTTTTTTCCCTTCCCCCTTTTTTTTTTTTTTTCTTTTTTTTTTTCTCTTTTTTTCCCCCCTCCCCCCCTTCTTTCCTCCTCTTTCCCTCTCCCTTTTTTTCTTTTCTTTCTTTTTTTTTCCCCTCCTTTTTCTTTTTTTCTTTTCCCTTTTTTTTACGAATGTTTGTATAAGATCAAGGTCAGTGGATAGCTGAAGTTATTCATGGCTCCAAAGAGACTTTGTTGTGCTATGCCATGGTTTTTTTCTTTGTTTTCGTCTTTTGTGGGGGGGGTTTATACCTTCCCAGAGTGCCAAGGGCAGTTGGTTTGTTTGTAGTGACTTGACAAAAAAGGCCACGATGCCTTTAATTAATTCGTTTCTGATTCCGATGGCCCAAAACTATAGCCAGGTCTTTGACGAAAACAGGGAGATTTGCATTGTACACTACCATTGTAATAACCAGTCCGATTAGAAAAGTTCCATGCAGAGTGACTAAGTCTTAGCCTTAATCTGATCATAGGGCATTTTGAGCAAGCCCACGACACTCTCAAATGAAGTAATTTGCGGCCCATAATTGATACTATTAGAGTTCTATCGTCCGTAAATCGTTGGTGAAGTGGCTTGTTGCAAATTTATCCCTGGTTGTTCCAATGAGTTCACCCTGACTTTCCGTGCTTCATTGGAATGCACTTTCCTCCTACTGCTTCGTGTCATATTGTACTTATGCTGTTGCTGTCCGGTCCCCCCCCGTCTCCCCGCATAGCTGAACGACAGTCAGCTGTTACTATGATTACAGATGCTTTTGTAATATTCTTCAGCGGCTTCCCCTCAACGGGTACCCTCCCGGCACACCACGGCTTCAGCGAGCTTTTTCTCGCCATTGCCTTGGGGACGAGTTAGGACAGCGAAGCGATCAGCCATTGCAGCGTCGTTTCCTTGTCAGTCTCTGTGTTTTATCGTAACAGGTTTATGTATAGCCAGGCGTACTGTTCTGTGATGCCTATAGCGCCGAATGTTGCTGTGGCACTTTAGCACGGATGGATTTACGATTTCAGTTTAGAGGCTCTAATTTACAGCATTTAAATAAAAACCAAGGTGTATTCCTGGTGGTCTTAAACACATTGACGGTTGAGTGGGGCGTCATTGGGCGTCGTGATCTGATTCACCCAGTCATATCTTTTTGTTCTTTGGTGTACACTACCCCATGAATTGTGTACCATTATTGTGCTTGGCGCTTTGGGATGGATCCTGAATAGACCGGTGTATTACTTTAAGGTTCCCTCAGGACTTGGAATGTTGGTATTATTTATTTTCGCTTTTGTCTATTTATTAATTAACTTTTTAACAGAAAACACATGTGTTGTGGTACAGAAATTTTTGTAGTCTTTACCCACTAGGATTTTGAATGTTCGAACGCGTTTGAAAGAATTTGATACACTCCTCATGGTCCTTTCTGTTTGGTGATTTTTGCCGTATCATCTAGATGTGGCTTGAGATCTGCAGGGCCACTCCTTTACACCAATTCCCATCTTTTAAAAGGATTGAAAACTTAGCTGCATGGTGCACCCATTCCCTGCAATGTGACACCTCACAGTGAAAACCATCTCTTTCGATGCCGTGTCTGTGTGATTTGATGTGTGACCCGACTATAAACATTTTTATTTCGCCCGAGTTCATGACAAACACTGTTCAAGTGATTGTCAACCTGGATGTCGCCCATTTGAATTTTTATGCAAAGAGATGAACTATACACCACTTCTTTTGATTGATTCCCAATGATTGTTTAAGGAATTGACGGATTCTTAAACGAAAGTTTAACGGTGTGCATTTAATAGGCGTTATCATTTAACCGGGTTGTGTTGAATGGCTTTTTAATGAATTGTGATGTGACCTTCCAACGCACCCAGTAAACAGCCTTCTGACTATGGCCCTTTGCGGTTGGTTGGGCATGAAGCAAATTACTTTATTTATACTACACGCACGTTTCTGGCAATGACGTCCAGCAATCGGAGATTCTGCATATAGGATTTTGGAATAGGTGGCTCGCCCTTGTGTGGAATCCAAGGGCTTTACTCCATGTAACCACGGCGTTCTGCATTCCTGTTTGCCCACACAGCTTTTATCAACGTAATATGTTTTTTCCGGTCCAACTGTTATGAACGACCTTATTTTTTTTTTCTTACCCCACCTATCATCCCCGCTTTTCTCTTTTTTTGTTTTTTTTTCATTGTGACTTATGAAAATTCCAAGCAGAATTATTGCGGCACTCTGCGGCTGTAAACTTCCGTATTGTGTTAATTCGGCGCCAAATGGATGGTTGTCTCAGGCTTATAAATCGTCCATAGTAGACCATGCATGTTTGGTGGGTGGGGGTGTGATGTGGGTGTGTGGTTGTGTGTGGGTCGTCTCGCGCGGTGTGGTGTGTGGTTTTCCTGAGAGTTTCTTTGTTTGTTCACGTCAACACCCCGGTCTGGAAACGTTTAAGCATCAATCTTTGTTTTCTGTTAATGTTGGGATAAGCCTTAGACTCCCCTGAACATACCCGGCCCTTAGGATTCTGGTGAGCTATCAGTCAAAACATGAGTTTTCGTTCCCTTAGCGAAGTTTTGACATGGGAATTGTTTCATTTTTTGGCCTTTGGCAATCCTCTAGCCAGGGTCTGTCTCTTTACAGATTGCCAAGGTGGGTGCGGCTCTGCAACACAAATCCTCTGTTGATAAGTTTACGCGGCCCGGAGTTGAATCGTGTATAAGTAAGTGCAACTTCTTACTGAGGTTGAGGGGATAGAAGAATTTGTGCTAATAAGGCACCCATTAAGGACCGATAAGCGGGTTAGCTCGAGATTCCATTAGAATCCCGTTTTCCAGAAAAAAAAAAACCCCCAAAGCCCTTTTGCAAAATAGACGGAATACTGGGGGAAGGCTGGGCTTGATGTGTTCGTTGATGTGTTTCCCTAGAACGAGACCGTGATGTGAAAGATTTTTGAAACGGTTTACTCTTTTTTTTAATTTTTTATTGAACATAATCTATGTTTTGCATCGGAAACAGGATTTGTTGTATTGTCGACTCAGATTCCTGTCTTTTTTGTTGTTTTTTTTTGTACATGTGATCACCCTTTATTTTCTTTTTTGACATGCAGTTCTGACCTTTAAAAGAATTAGTGCCCTTGCACCTTATTGGTCCACTGTTATTTCTTTTGGGCAGTCCTGATATAAGAAGTGCCTCTTTCTACAGCCACTGTTATTTCATTTTGCGCTGCTCCAGTTAACTACCAGTAAATGACGCTGCTACAGTTCACTGTGTTTCTTTTGCGTGCTTAGTCTAATAAAGAAATGGCCCCGATTGCAGAGAGCACAAACATTCCTATCTGGGCATTGTTCCGACAATTTATCTGTATGAGGGGCCCTCTAAAATGGGGAAGTTCGTGGCGGTTGTGCTAATGTTCGATGTTTGCTACACATTACAAGTCGTGTCAAAGTGGGATTGTGTCATATGATTATTATTGATTTTGTTATTATCCTGGTGTGCATTTACGTATGTACGGTAGGATGTGTATTTGTTAAAATCTTGTATAGGGATATACTATGCTTTGCTGTTTTTTTGTGTTCCGTGTGTGGGTGTGTGTGCTCGGCTGTGCGCTGTGGCTGCCCTGTGTGACGCTGATTGGTCTATGCCATTTGATCACAGATGTATATTTGGTTCACTTTTCATTGTATGGAATATACATCTTTTCAAAACAAAAACATGCCTAGCATTTTTCAATTTATCATAAGAATATAACATTACAAAATGGTTGCAAATTATCCAGAGTTTTCAGATAAAAAGAACCTTAATATCCGCCACCCACACACCTTCCCCGGCTCTTGCGCACACACAAACATTTTCTCACCAGTCTTCACATGTCCACCCCACCACTAGCTACCGTATTCACTTTCAAGTTTGACGAGGGTAGAAATTACAAGATGGGGAATACACAGGTATGAGGGTTTCCCCCTGTTC
>JADBJO010013722.1:32175-52175 GCA_016801955.1 Conus betulinus
CAGTCAGTTGGCCTCTGAGCCCTCCGTGTTTGTTTTTGACCCCTGACCTTACACTTTCAGTCGTCTCACTCACACTGCTATCGGTGTCAGTCTGCGTTGGCTCGTTGCCAACCCCGCGCGAGCCCCACGTCTGCCTGCCTGCTCCTCTCCTTGCCACACCTCTAAACTGGGTCAGCCACGCTTTCTTCCTTTCCTTCCGCCTCGTGTGAGCTTTCATTGTCCGACAAATATCTCGGTCACCATCTGGGTGTTCTGCATCCGAACAGGATCAACTGACCGTCTACTCAATATTTCCAGCACCTGATCAGTAGTAAATGTACGACGAGGCTGAGTACCTGAAGTGCTTGGTTGTGAGGCCATAATGAATGAAAAACTTATCAACAGAAATCGATAAAACCACACGACTTGAACACCGCTCTGATGAAGCTAATGGCTGTGAGGCATGCGTCAGTGTGAATACCGGGTGAGAGTACCGAGAGTTAGGTCACCCTACCTTGTCGCCAAAAGGCGCCCATGGCGCTCTGCCATTATCGTCGCCAAAACGCGCCCATGGCGGTGAAAGGGTTAAACAGGATTGAAGTCTTAATGACAGTTTGAAAGTAATTTGAAAACTTATTGCTGTTTGTGATTTGCTTACATATGATGTGGCTTGAGATATGCAGGCCACTCCTTTTACACCCATTCTTATCTTTTAAAAGGTGAAAAAGCTGCATGGTGCACATTCCATGTCATGTGCCACTCACAGTGAAACCATTCCTTTAGAGTGTTGGGATTTGCATGATGTGAGATATAAACATTTTATCGCAGAGTTCATGAAAACCTTGTTCAGTGATGTCCCACCTGATGTGATTTTTGAATTTCTGAAAGAGATTAACATTTTTGATTTGATCTAAGATTTTACGGAATTTACGGATTGTAAACGAAGTTTCCGGTGTGCTTTTATAAGGCGTATTTTAAAGGGTTGTGTGAATGGTTTTTAATGACTTGTGAGTTGACTTCAACGCAGTAACAGTTCTGATATGGCCCTTTGCGGTTGGTTGGGCTATAAGCAACATTACCTTACCTTACCTTGAGATTCTGGCAAATGATGTCCAGCAATTCTGAGATCTAAAGGATGTAATAGGTGGCCCCTGCCCTTTTGTGGAATCCAAGGGCTCTTCTATGTAACACTGTGCGTTCTGCAGTTCCTGTTTGCCCACACAGCTTTTTATTCAATGTAGTATTGTGGCACTGTTATGAATATTATTTCCCCCACCACACCCCGCTTTTTTTTTTTTTTTTTTTTTTTTTTTCATTTTACATGAAAACCTAAGTAGAATAGCTGGCACTCTGGGTACAGCCGAGTGTTATCTGTCTGAAGGATGGCTGTTAGGTTAAATGGTCCATAGCTGAATTTCAGTTGGTGTGTGTGTGTGTGTGTGTGTGTGTGTGTGTGTGTGTGTGTTTTCCTGAGAGTCTGTTTCATGCAAAGGTCTGGACAGAAGCATCACTTTGTTTTTCTGTTAGTGGTGACAGCCTTGAAACTGAACAGGCCCTTAGGACTGGTTGAGCTACAGTCAAACTGACGTTTTCGTTCCATGCGAAGTGTACATGTGAAATTTTCATTTTTTGGCCTTTGCCTAGCCAGTGCTGTCCTTACAGATTGAAATGGGTGTGCCTGAACACCACCTCTGTGATAAGTTTAGGGCCCTGAGGAATCTCGTGTATAATGAAGGTAACTTCACTGAGGGTGAGGGGAAGATAGAAGTGAAAGAAAAGGAGAATGGGGAGCTAAGATGATAGAATATGATTTTCCAGAAAAAAAAAAAAAAAAGCCTGCAAAAATAGACGGACTATGGGGGAAGGTGGGCGTGATGTGTTCGTTGATGTGTTCCCTAGGTAAGAGACACTGAGTGAAAGATTTTGAAAGGTTTACCCTTTTTTTTTTTTTTTTTTTTTAATTAATTGAAAAATCTAACGTTTTTGCATCTGAAAACAGGATTGTTATATTTGTCGACTCAGATTTCCTGTCTTTTTTTTTTTTTTTTTTTTTTTTTTTACAGTCCACTTTATTTTCTTTTGCATGCAGTTTGATAAAGAAAGTGCCCTTTGCTACAGTCCACTGTATTTTCTTTTGCGTGCAGTCTGATAAAGAAAGTGCCCTTTTCTACAGTCCATTGTATTTTCTTTTGCGTGCAGTCTAATAAAGAAAGTGCCCTTTGCTACAGTTCACTGTGTTTTCTTTTGCGTGCAGTCTAATAAAGAAAGTGCCCCCAGAGGCAGAGAGCAAAACATTCTATAATGTGGCGTCTCAAATATTTGCTGATGGAGTGTTCAACTGGGGAAGAGTGGTGGCACTGTTCTATTTTGCCTACAAAGTCTGTGTCAAAGTGAGTGTTCATTACTTGATTATTCTGATGTCGTTCTTCTCCCGGTGTGCATTAGTATGACTGTCGTATGTGTATAAAATGTTAATGAATATCTGTTTGCTGTTTTTGTGTGTGTGTGTGTGTGTGTGTGTGTGCGTGTGTGCGCTGATTGGTATGCTCATTTACATTAGCTATATTTTGTTCAACATTGTATGAATATACACTTAATACAAAACATTGCCAGCATTTTCAAATTACATTAATGAATATAACATTCCCAAAGGTTTCAAATTACAAGAGTTCTCAGATAAAAAGAAAAAGCACACGCGCGCGCGCACACACAAACACACACACACACACACAGACGCACACACAAAGTTGAGAAGTAGAAATTACAAAAAGAAATACAAGGTATGCAGGTGTGTGGTGTGCGTGATTGTGTGTGTGTGTGTGTGTGTGTGAGAGAGAGAGAGAGAGACCCCTACCCATTGTCTACCACCATGCTGCTTTGCCAGTTCACTGGTCCACTGAGCTTAACTAATAGACAATTTGTTTAAAGGGCATTTTAACATAGTGTTAAGAAAAATGTGTTTTACCATGATGATTAGTAGTAGTATGAAGAGTACTTATATAGCATGCACTGTTGTTAGAAACCATGCTTTAAGGGCTCTGTGAACCATGCTTTCATTTACGAACTAGGCTGCCTACCTGAGAAGAACCGACTGAAGAGCTGCCTGCTGGCCTTACATCCAGCATCAGTCACTCAGGGACTCCGCTTTGTGTCCTTTCACATTCTTTTACTTTTTTCACCCAGGGTGCATGGCATTTGTACTGTGTCATCCATACCAAAGGCCAAACTGGCTTTGCCTTCATAAAGTCAGTGAAGTGATTTTGCTTGTATATAAGATGTTGTGTGTATGTTCATGCATGAACTACAGATTAGAGTCTCGTCCGAAGGAGTTTTCAGGAAATGTGAGTCAAAACCAATGTTAACTTCAGGGGACCCCCACTTCCACCCCTTCCCCCCTTCCCCATGCCTTCCCCCCTCCCTCCAGTATTAAAACAGCTTAGCAGAGATTTGAACCTGCAAGCCCAGTATCATGAGGATATGAGTGTGATGCTCTACAATTGCGCTTATGGGGCCTCACTGTTTATACAATGCATTTTGGAAATTGTAAGTTTTTACATTTTTCCCCCACAAAGCACAGGATGAAAACTAACATGTTGATAAGCATAATTACATTTGGACATTAGATGAAAATTTTTGCACCCATGTTAAAAGGAAAACTATTAACATTACAAAGTGGAAGAGAGTATATGTGATTATAAGAAAGATACTTAAAATTCTTGTGAGGTTTATATTGTAGAAATTATGTTTTGTACATTGACGTTGCAGGCACTGGATCGTATACCTTTGATACGTGCCATTGTGAACCTGATCATGGACTTCATACGTGACAAGGTCGCCCATTGGATCGTGGAACGAGGAGGATGGGTAAGTAGTTTTTCATTGTACAGATTCATATATGATTTTTTCAACATTATCATTGTGTGGAAAAGACCATGCTGATGTGTTTTGACAAAAAGTCAAGGTTGACCTTTTTTTTTTCCCCTGATTTGACCTTTTTTTTTCTGATTTACTGGCCAACACTATCTGCCAGATTCTGTGTGTACATTTTGCAAAGGAGGAGGACTAGCAACAGACGTCAGTCTTATCAGCAAGGCCTGGGGTGGTGAGTTTTGGTGACCGTCCAGATTCCTTTTTCAGCACACAATGTCATGGGTGACACCTTTTCCGGCTGGGAGCTGGAATTCCGGCTATCGAGATTGCACCAAATCGGAAATCCGGCTGGGGAAATTCTGTCAAAAAAAAAAAAAAAAAAAAAAAAAAAAAAAAAAAAACCCAACCCCACTGGCGTTCGTTTCTTACTTCGTCCGAGATCCGATCCAAGTTTTTCAACGAGCGTAATGCCGCCATTTTGCTTTTCTGCCTCGCGCGTGGGTTAGGCCGACATCCAGCTGAGTGAGAATCGAACAGACTACAGCTCTTCGTGGAAATCAACCAAGATGCCATACTTGACAGAATCGGACGATTCTTCGAAACTTCAGGCTGTTGAGGAGGGAGTTAAAAACAAGTGGCGGTGGGAATGGCTGCAAGAAACGGACGCCGAAGGCTCTTCGCCCACGGCATTTGGTGTCGAAAACTTACTTTGCCCGGCGCGTGGTTTTGCATCATTTGCTCCTAAATCATCAAATAGGGACCAGCGGCAAAAGAAATTACGACAACATGCGAATGACGCCAATCACAAGAAATACCAGAAGGTAAGGAGAAAAGTAAAACTAAGGAGAAAAAAAAAAAAAGGTATGTGGGAGGTGTGAACGCAGCGAAGGGCTCAGGCGCCTAGCGCGAATTGATTCCGAACTCGGCGATCGCTCTAGTGTGAACGGCCTCGTGTGATCAAGATCATGAACTGATAAAGGCTCAGTTTTTTTTTTAAGTGCAACAAGACTTTCATCATCCAGAACCCAATTTTTTTCCCTGGATATCTACACCGAGTTTTTGTGACATTTCTCTCTCTCTCTCTCTCTCTCTTCCTCCCTCCCCCCCCCCCTCTCTCTCTCTCTCTCTCCTTCATTACCAACCTACTTAGCGTGCGCGGGCAACACACACACACAGAAGCACACGTACAAATGCACATATATGAACCAAAACACACACTTTTGTCCCTTTTCCTTCCAAAACATTGACACTCCCATTGTCCCAAGTCTAATAACACATTTTGTGAAAAGACCTTAAACTTAAGAACACACACACAACAACAACAACAACAATAACAACAACAACAATAATACATTAATGTACTGTGAGTGAGGATGCTATGCAATGTTGAGATTTCCAGAACTATCAGTGGCCAGTGAATGGTGCTTCTGTCTTCACTGGAATCCAGAAACTGCTGTCATATAGACTGGTCACCTTCATAGTCAAGAACTGCTGCCCTAATATTGTGGCTTGAGAGAGTTAGTGTATTACCTTTGTGGAAATCATAGAACTGATTTCATATTCATAGATATATTGTCCCTAATTGTGGCTTGTGAGTTGGATACTCCAGAACTGTTGCCATGTTGTGGCTTGTGAGTTGGACTCTTTACCTTCATGGGAATCACAGAACTGCTTCCACATTGTGGCTTGTGAGATAGGCTTTCTGCCTTGGTGAAATTCACAGAGCTGCAGACCTATACTGTTGCTTGAGATGGGTGCTTCACTGCCTTTGTAAGGTTAGTTTTAATCCCTTAACTCCCATGTATGCTGTAGCCTGTGTGTGATGATGCTATACTTTGATGACAATATATACTGAAAGTCCTTATTTTGGCTTGCAAGTAATGAAGCTATGATATGTACCACTGTACGTGTGTATATTCTTCAGTTTAAGTGTTCAGAAGTAGTACTTGGACTTGAAAAGTACTATTTTCATAGTCATAGTCTGTGATACTATGCCATCATAAAAATTATTACTACTTGCATCAAAATGCTCCCAGGAGAAGCAGACTTTTGCTTCTTTTATGCCTTAAAAGCTTCGGCTTCTGGGGGGCTTTGCCCCCCAGACCCTCCAGCAGGGCGTTGCCCCTGCACCCCACCAGGGCCTGGGCGGCCCCTGGACCCCTGCCTTTCAGGTTTTTTCAACATTTCAAGGTGTCACCCATGCAATGTAGTAGCTGTGGCATCTTGTGTTGGTAGTGGTGATGTGTGCCTGATATTTCTAGGAGCTGGATATACTCGAGATCAGGTCGATCATTGGTCTGAAACTTCCCAGTGATGATTGTTCCATAAGATAGAGAAAGTGCAAGTTTAACTGGTCCCGGGCTATCTGCCTGCAACAAAGTCTACAGTAACTGAGGTAAGAAATGTTTCAGGCTCTTGGCCCAGCTGGCTGATAGTTGAAGGAGTAGATGAGGAGAGACCTCTGTCAGGCTTGAATCCTTTTGCAATTGCAAAGGAATCAGTAGGGTCAGTGGAAAACCGAAAAGTATGAAGAAACTCAGGAATGGATGGCTTTTGGTGGAGTGTTCCTCCAAGCTTCACTCGGAAGTGTTGCTGAAATCCACTTCATTGGTTGATCGTCTGATCAAGGTATCTCCACGCTAGACTCTCATCTCATGCAAGGGAGAAATCAGATGCAATGATCAGGTATCTTCACACAAGACTGTCAACTCATGCAAGGGAGAAATCAGATGCAGAGATTTAAGAGGAGTATCGGAGGCACAGGTCAAGGCAGAACTTGCATCGCAGGGAGTGACCAACGTCTGTCGAGTTCTCGTGCGCAACGGCCATGACAGAGTCCCAGCTGACACCCTCTTCTTGACGTTATGCTCGACATCACTTCCTCAGTCAATCAAGATGGGCTACCTGAGAGTTCCAGTATCTTTGTACATCTCTTCTACTCTGTGCTGCTTCAGGTGCCAGAGGTTAGGCCATGTGAGAGATCGATGTACAGAAGAAGAGGTGTGTCATACCTGCTCACAGCCAGTCCACCAGGGTGTGTGTGACAGTCCACCACTCTGTGCCAACTGTGCAGGCAACCACCCATCATCTTTTAAGACCTTCGCTAAATGGATAAAAGAGAAGGAGATTCAGAGGATCAAGACAGAACAAAGAATCCCATTCATCGAGGCAAAAAGATTGTCATGAACACCAGCCGCCATGGCGAAGTGGTTAGTGTTGCGGACTCCCGCTGGGAGGTCATGGGTTCGAATCCTATCAGAGTCATGTGGGTTTTTCTGCCCCGACCAGCTCCTACCCAGAGTTGAGTTTGCTGCGGACTCAGCTGGGAAGACTGGGACCACACAGTCGAGTTTCATCCACTTAACGGATGCATTTCTGAGAGTGTTGCTCAAATTTCCTGACCAACACTGCAGGTGCCTGTATCTCTAGGGCCTGGTTGATGCTTGGATATATTATGAAAGGAAGTGTAGAGTACAGCCCTGTCATGGAGTCTCAGATGGAAATGGAAATCTGTAGCATTATCTTAATCATCATCATCATTCTCATTGATCAGCATTAAAAAAGTCTCAAGTTCTGTGGCCCTTCATGCCCTGCTCTCATGGTGACCTCAATTTCGATGTCCTCTCCAGTGGCCTTGGTTTGGTTCCGTCGGGGTCACTGGTATCGGCGAGTCCATGGGGGCTGTCGTTGGATGGACGTGGTGGCGCCCTACGGAGGGAGAGCTCACTCATGCCGGCTCCGCGACTAAGCAATTACTGTCATTAGTAGGGGGCTTAGTAGGTGGTGTCCTGCGTATGTTAGATCAGAACAGGCGCCACTGAACACCACCGAAATGACTCGGCAGCAGTGCGGTGTCTCCTCGGGTGGGTTGCCTCTTGACATGACATTGACTGCTCCCTGTGGATTGCCGGTGTCGGGGCTGCAGCGGGACCGACCGGGCTGTGGCTTTGGACGGGATGTCGGAATGAGCGGTGCTAGTACACTGCCTCTGAGGTGGCGCAGAGGTTGGGACAGCAAAAAAAAAAAAAAAAAAATTGTCAAGAACAGCCAACCAACTGCTGGACTTTTGTTTGCAGCTGCAGTGAAGAAACCATTAATGGTTAGCATTGGCGTGCAGACGGTTGAGTCATCACTTGCAGCAGAGAAACAATTGGAAACAAAGTCGGTAGTCTCAGGTGGAAACTCTTGTGTGTAATGAACCCCAAGATTCTCGGCGTCTTCACCAGTACATGCAGCATCATCAAAACCCACTCCTGGCCCCAGGCCATTAGGGGGTAAAAGACCCTTCTGGACGTCAAAAGGTTGAGATAACTGATGTTCCAGACAAGGCCACCCACCCCCTCAAAAGCCTCCAAAGGGGCACCGTACAGCTTCAGCAAGGGTGCTGGCAGTTCTGGAGGAAAGGCAAAATCACAGTCTAAAAAGAGAGGGCCCAATATATTATATAACAGATTTGCAGTTCTCTTGGATCTTGAAGATGTCAACATGGAATGAATGAATGTGATGATGCCGTGAAGAGATTCAAGATTTATTTACCATCACCATATCTCCTTTATGATGAACACAACCATATTCCATTAGAATATCCGAGGTCTGCATTCCAATTTTGAGGAGCTTCAGCTTCTTTGCCGAGATTTAAAGCCAACTGTAGTAGCTCTCCAGGAAACGCAGATGCACAAAGAGAAGTCCTTTTCTCTTTCTGGTTTTAATGTACTGTCTAAACCAGCCCAACCTGCAGCTCTTGGAGTTTCAGGTGGGGTCTCGTAACTCATCCACAAATCTTTGTTGTTCATCCCTGTTGGCCTTAAGTCTTCTCTTCAGGCTTTAGCTGCCAGAATCTCTCTACATGAAACAGTGACAGTTTGTTCCCTGTATATACCTCCATCATCATATATCAGTCGACAAGAGCTGGTTAGCCTCGTGGAAGAACTTCCATGACCTTTCTTGCTTCTAGGGGACCTGAACGGTCACTCTCCTCTTAGGGGCAGTGTAGACACCCTCTCCCCGAGGTCTTCTTCTGGAGGATGTCTTGACCTGTGTTGTCTGAATGATGGCTCTCCAACATATGTGCATTCTTCAAATGGTACCTTTCTTGCATAGATTTGTCAGTATGTGATCCCTCACTGGTCTTGGACTTTGACTGGAATGTCCATGATGACCTTCATGGAAGTGACCATTTTCCAAATAGTCTTGAGACATACCAAATAGTCTTGAGACATAAAACGTCAGAACATAACATTTTACCAGAATATCTTAACCGTAGAAAAGCCAGCTGGGATCTTTTCGCTTTGAATATACAGAGTGAGTTGGTGGAGGTTCAGGTTCTTCACAGTCCTGACAGTGTTGAGCTCTCAGCATTGATCCTGCCTCTCGGAATGGTCTCTGATCTCATTCTCTGTATCTTTCTGATTTAGAGGCTGGCCGCATCCTTACGTGCCATCAACTTCTGATTTCTTTTTTTTTTTTTTTGAACTATACATCACTCTAGGATTTGGTCACAACGTAGTTTTTTTGCTTGGGTTATGTCTGTATTCAAAGCAATGAGGCGACTGACCATTCACCCAGAATGCCACAGATAAAGTATTGTGCAGATTCTGTTTCCCACAATCTGGTTAGAAACTGAAAGTTCAGATATATGTCAAAGACCTCTGGCAAGAGGACTAGAGCACACAGTCAGGATAAACTCTTCCAAATCTGTTCAAACCTGAAAGGGGTTTTACCATTTGCCACAGGTGGCAGTGAAGAAGAAACAATGCTGATTAGGTATTGTCACACTTTTTACACCCTCTGGTGTCTTTTATGTACCACTCTCTATCAAACAGGTTCTTCCAGTGTGTAGTGACTTTAATGATGTAAGATGCAGACACATGACAGCAGAATGTTTTGTGGGGACTTTCATGATGTAAGATGGAGACACATTACAGCAGGCTGTATGAAAACTCTGTTCACAAATGTTCCATCTGATGTGAGTTTCAAGTTCCTGATAAAAGAAAATCCATTTCATGAGATCTTGTGGAACAAAGATTTTCAAGCAGTTTTCCTGTGTTATTAACAAAAATCTGATTTTTGGTTTGTTTGTTGGGTTGCTTTGTAAAGACATATGTAATGAATTGACTTTGACAAGGTCACTGCCTTGGTATGGCTCTAAAGCAGTCAGATGAGTTGAATAGAATTTGGAAGTCTTTCTGAACCTCTGGTAACAGATGCCCTACAGACAGCTCTCTTAACACTCTGCAAGAAACAATCACTGGAGTGAGATGAGGTTTTAAAAAAAAATTTTTTTTTATAATTATCATGACTTGTGAGTTGACTTCAACGTGGTGACAGTCCTGATCTGACCCTTTTCGGTCAGCTGGGCTATAAGCAACATTACCTTACGTTACTGGAGTGAAATATTTGCTTCAGAGACATTTCACTCAAGGAACAAAATGTTCAGGCTCTTGAAATCTACAGCCCACCCTACCTTATCATCTGGAACTGATCAGTTTTGTTGTAGATGTATTTTTAGGTATCACAGTTAGCGTTAATAGTCTATGCACAGTCCGAATAAGGGACATCGGGAAATTGCTATGGGCAGTCAAGTGCAAAAACAGTATACATTAACTCTCCTCATACAGAATAACATGGAGTATATTTAGGAGTGACCAGGAAGAGTGAACTGGCCCCTAACAGTAACAGGGCTGCAAGTACTCAGTAGCCACTACCAGTTAGCTCTGTTGTGGCAAAAGTTCCCCTTGAGCATCAAGCTTCTGGAAGATTTCTCTTTTGCAGTGTTCCTTTACTGTGGTTTGCCTGTTCTGGCTGATGTGGGCACAACAGGGTTTCCATTTGGCATCATTCTCTTTAGCTTCATCAATGATTTTTTTTTTTTTTCGCATCAGGATAGCACCATCCAGAAGACGCCTTTGATCAGCACCCCCCTTTGCTGCTTCAGCCAAGTTGTGGTTTTAATTCTGCTGGGCATGTTCACTGTGCTGTGGTGGTGTAAAGTACGTTTTTTTTTTTCGTTGTAAAGACTCAGATCTATGTCTCCAAAAGTTGCTTCTTCTTGGAGGTCGTTCATTTAGCAATGAGATTTTACAATATTTGTACTCTATAGGAAGGTGGTCTGCTATATTTCCCATCCAACAGTAAGAAGTCTGACAGGTTGTCTTTGAGTCACTGTGGGAAAATCCATGGCAATGATTCAGATGACAGCAGCAAATCTTCATTGTTGGACAGTGCTCCTGCAGCGTCTCTGACAGACAGTACTGCAGGCGTGTCGTCCAAAAGGAAAGTGTCAAGGCAGGAAGACCATATTGTCAGTGCCTGTGGTGCGGCGCTAGGGGTGCTGATGTTAGTGATGATTATTTCCCAAAGATTAGGGGGTAGGAGCGAAAAAATGTTTTTCAAATTTTCAGGGGTCACAGAAGTATTTATGGGGTCACACTTTAAAATATCCAGAAAATATTCTGAAAACCACACACACACACACACACACACCACATATGCAACACACACACGCACATGGCACACACCCACACACCCCCCGCAGCCATACACACACACACACACAGAGTCTTACAATGATACCTGTTGGGGGTCCAGGTTATTTTGCCGGGGTTTGGGGCCCATGCCTTTGAAATATGTAATCTTAAAAAACCTTTCATTTTCTTTTGAACAGCTTCTTGGCTATCTTAAAATCGGTTTGATTTAACTCATGTTTGCATTTCTGAAAAACATTACAATCAAGAAAATGAAATAAATGGGATCCAGCGTCCAATGGGGGTCATTTATTTTTACACTGTGCAGTCATCTCTGAATGTTAATGAGGTCTGATCCTTAAAATGAAACTATGATGTTTAGATATGCTTTTATACATCACAACCAATCCTTGCAGAGATTCTGTTTGTATTTTAAGTCATCTGTCAGTGGTCCATCTTTAGAAAGGTGTTTTTAATACAACTGGAAACACACAGTTTGGCATTCTTTAGTACATTAGGTCTTGGAAGAGAGTGGTCTTTATGCAGGGATAAATTTAGACGTATAAAGAAGAGAACGGATACTGCATTTTGTGTGTGTGTGTGTGTGTGTGTGTGTGTGTGTGTGTGTGTGTGTGTTTAGCTTTTTTCTGGAGGGCAGTGGAAATCTGTCAATCTATTGAAATTGAATAATTGTTCTGGTGACTTTGGCTTAAAGGTTAGTGAAAATTGATCTAAACGGGCCACAGAAGATATAGATTACATCATCGCTTTATTAAACAAGTGGATTCACCTATGTCTTAAACACAGATTTATGACATGGTATGTGGCAACAGCTTATCGCATGCCCTGTCACGTCTTATCTTCTGTGTCCCTTAACCTGGTGTGGTTGTCTGGTTGCTGTGTTGCTGAACATCTGACCAGCTCCCTCCATCCCTTCTTGTCAGGCATCAACGTCAGTGTTTTTCTGGTCCATCCCCTAACGTGGTAAACCCACTTCTTTTTCTGTCTGCATTGTTTTCTGGTCTCTGGAACACTTCCTTGCAAGATTGCTGTTGAGACTATGAGAGACTGTTGCGATAGAGGCCAGTAACTTCCTTAGCAGAGAGAGAGAGTGCAAACACAGGCGCACATATGCATCGTAATAAATCGTTTCTATTCAACCACTTCAAGAACGTCCATCTTACTGTTATTCATAGTAGTGAAGAGAACGAAAATATTTTTGAATGAGGTCATCAAGCTGGTAAGATACTTGAAAAGACAACCTCAGACATTAGTAGTGTCACAGAACATTTCTTTCTCCTGACTTAAAGATGCCTGTGCAACATACTTAGCCAGTAGAGATGTTATCATCAGAGGACAGCAAACTAAACAGGGAATGATTTGTTTGAGACAGAGAGAGAGAAAAGACTGATTTCTTCTTCCATGTGTCCCTGACAAAGACTGTTCTCCAAGGTGTCAAGTGGGAGTACACCAGACAGGAGTCAAGCGAACACTCAAGACCTCAGACCACCAGACCACAGGAGGAGGATGTTTCAACAAAACTTTTATTTACAACACAGCCAGTCAGTTTCACTAACATTCTAGACGGGGTAGAGACTCTAACAAAGAAGAGAGAAGATAGTTAAAGAGAGACGAGTAGGGCATAGAAGAAGAAAGTGCTATGCAAAACTATCCATCTTAGGGGACAAAGTAAATTGAAAAACACTCCCAGATACTCCAGGGTCCCGCTAATATCCCAACGTAACCCACTACAACGACACTCAGAAGAATGATGGAAGAAAGATAGTTCCAGAAACAATTCTATATTCGACAGGGCCTACACAGATAAAGTTAAAAAAAAAAAAAAAGCAGATCACACTGACCTGAACACTCAACTTTGTACAAAAGTTCGCAGGGGAGGAGATTCGCAGAGGGACGGTGGTTTTCGCTGTCAGGCGTTGTTGGCTGGTCTCCTGGCCGGAAGTAGAGCAGCCATCCCAGAGAAAGAGAGGTGTTCACCACACAGTGAGTCCATCCAGATCTGCACGAATGACTGTGCCAGCCCAAAGGATGACCGCGGGGTCCAAGGATGCTGCTGTCCAGCCAACCCCCAACACAGACCCTGCACTTGAAAGACAGGCCCAAAACCCCCCACCCTACGGAGCCTAGATCAGTCACCAGACAAAGGAATCACAACCCTGACCAGGTAAGAAACTTGATAGTGCGTCAAAACACTCAGATCCGTTGTGCGCTTCCCTGGTGACAGGAACTTATGGACATTTTAACGAATGATACTGACACAGTATCGCCCTGCATGTGGGCCTCATACTGTTGGGGAACCACTCAGATATACTGCATGGTCTATGGGCGACCACGTAGAAGTATGAAACGTAGACAAGGATTAAAGTTGCATCCCGCGGGCACCACCGCGTCCTGTCTGTCGTCCTAAAACACAGGACACGAGGAGACGGAACACAAGCAGCACATAGCTAGGCGGAATCACAACACACCGGAAATCTACTTACCACCATCCCCAACCCTAAACTGGATTCGGCGCCGTCCACACACCCAACACAAACACACACACTCGCATGCTCTCATGTGTTCCCGCTGTCCCGTCTGTGTCTGGTAACCCAAAACAGAACAATGAAGCAAAACTAAATCTCTACTGCCACAATCACCGCCTTCTCCTCAACCAAAAAGGGGAGCGCTGGAGGAGGGCAAGGATCGCATCCTCACCAAAAACCCGAAAAAAAAAAAACTTTGAGCAAGCCTGACAGCGTGTGTCCTTTTTTTCTTATTCCCGGCGGACAAACTAACATTTTACCTAAGTTACACAGAACCATTTTCTCCTGTCGGCTGACACAGAGGAAAAGCATACACCGCGCGCGTGTACTTACGACCCGAGTATAGGTAGCGGGGGGCAATACAAGGGCAGGGTCTCAATCTGGATACAGTCTATAAAGACAACAGGAGTATATGATATTCTCCTATGCCCCCAGTTAGTGCTACACCACGGTTTTGGGGGAGGGGGGTGCGCATCCACCCCCCCCCCCCCTGCCCATACAGTTTTTTCCTGATCTGTACCCCATGAGGCAAAAAAGCTACTTTATAATTCGATGATCCGATCAGTCAAGAAACACAACGCTTCAATAGTCAGGAGTGTGCAAAGGTCTTGTCATTTTACAAAAAATATCAAGATTCAAATGCCTTCTGTGCGTTAGTAAAACTCTGGACGGACGGTAGCACACTTTCACATCCTTTTCCTTAGAATATGAAGCGTCTGCATCCCGAGCGTTCTGTCTGCAACCAGAGCCCGATTCTGTGGGCTTTTCATTACCTCCCAGAAAATCAACCTGTGTCCTCATAAGAACTCAGCACATATGTTTCTCCTGGTTCTGTGTATATGATTACACTCTGTCGTGTTAAGCGCCTTGGTTGGAGACACCCTGATATGCGATTGTCGCCAAAGTAGTAGATTTTCCGTCAACACTTCCGGTGACGCTTTGATGAGCACTTGACTCTGAAGTGATCCATCACCGCAGCTTTCCACATTATTCTCCAATCTCGATTTAAAGTTTTACAGTAAAGCAAAGCATTTTTTTAATAACCAAAGTTTTCTGCTGTGTTTGTTAAGGGAATCAAAAAAGATGGTATTTTACCAAAGAGATGTGGGAAAGGTTTTTTTTCTTTTTATGATTGTGAGTTGATCTACTGGGTGACGGCCCTGAGAATGGCCCTTTGCATTAGCGGGCCATAAGCGCATTGACCTTACTTGCCAGCACCTTGACTTCACAACTCTTCATGTCTCCCACCGTGCACGCACAGCACACACACACGCAGACACGCCCATTCTTCTCAACTAACACGTCCACAGCCCCCTCTACGCACACACAAGATATTAACCCATCCAGCTGGATAACAACTGTTGCAGATCTTTTCAAACCTTAAAAGAGGTTTTACCCCACCCCGCGCCGTGCCCTCCAACGGTGCACGACCCACCTAAACACACTCCCTACCACGCACACACACACACACACAAACAACACCACGCACACACACACACTCACTACTGCGAAGAAGAAACATTCCTTGTGCCGTTCTGCATACAGGCCTTCCAGTTTACCCCTATGCTTATCTTTTACAGGTGAAGAAGTTGGTGCATTCCATGACTGTACAACTCCCCCAGTTGGGGAAAAAAAAAAAAAAAAAAAAAAAAGAAAAACAACCCCCCATGATTTCTTTTATACTGCGGAGACGCGCAGAGTGAGAAGCACTAACCACTTTCTACAAGCAGACACTCATGAAAAGTGTGGTTCAGACATGTTGCACCTTATCACTGAATCTTTGGAATTCGGAAAGAGATCGCATTTTCAAGCAGCGCTCGAAGCTTCTATACGAGCAGAACACGATACTACCAAAACGAAATTTCCACGTTGCTGGACTTTACGACAGAATGTACACAACATGCACATCTGTGTCAGCATTTTCTGTGTTTTTTTGTTTTTTTTTTTGAGATTTGGGCAGCGAGCGACATGTGGAGGTCCGTGAACATGGTGACCCGCCCTGAAAGAACCGTGCGGCTCTCGGACTTGGACGGTACCGATAAGGTGACAGCTATTCTTCCATTTCTCCTCTCTGACAATTTGGTCTGGCTTTGCCCCACGGAAGCAAGTTGCAGTGGGGAATTGAAGTCAGCAGATGCTATTACAGGTACCCTTTGAGGTGCTTCAGAATGTTATTCTTTCTTTCTGTAGACTAGAACGCTGCAGGGTTTGCCACACAGGTCACCCGCCTGAGAGGGTGAGAAGGTGAAGGGGGTGAAAAGCGATCGTGGGGAATTATGTGTGTGTTGTGTGAGTTGTGATTGGTTGTTTTTGGCCATTGATCATGTGGGTTGACTCTTAATGTTGGACAACCCTGAGAGGCCCTGTTGAGTTTGCTGGCTATAACGCAGCCGCATTACCTGTATACAAATTTTGCCTGGGAGTGTGCCGTGCCCGTCTGTGCATACTCCTGAAACAAGGCACAAGCGCCGTTGTTTAACCGAGCTCTGATCGACAACTTCCCTCTGGTTCCATACTTTCTACACCAAGCAAAGAGTGGCTTTCCAAGGCTTTTTTGTGTTTTTGGTTTTGGTCCGTGAGGTCCAACTGGTTTTTTTTTTTCCCTCATGGACAGATTTCATTGTTCACCTGGCCGTGTCGCACGGACAAATACAGCATGCCGTGGCCCACATAGCAGCTTTCTTTCTGTGGCTTGCCAAGTGTGTGCTGTGGGTCCATTTCCGGGCGTTGAATTTCTCTCACCATATCTTGCCGTTTGCCATAATAAATCCTGATCCGCCGTGTACAGGAGACCTGACATGTTCCAGTCAAGTCAGGCCCACATCCTCTTCATCGGCATAGTCCCTGGACCTAACAGTGACTGCGCGTCCATCCAATTAAACTGGCTTGAGTAAATAATTACTTCGTATTTCTTGGAACACAGCTGCAGTCCTGCCCCGCTGTTGGGACCCGGGTGGGGAACTAAAATGCTAGAGAGGCCGACGCACATTGCCACTTACACCTACCTCCCAAAACAGTACAAACCGTCACCTCTGGCAATTGCTCCGGCACGCACTTTCATGTCTCATGTCGGTGCGGTTGCAGCCTGGCTAGACACCCCCCCCCCCCCCCCCTCGCTGGCGGTCCCCCCCTGCCTCCGCATGATAGGACGCACATTCTACCTCGTGATCTCGACAGGTATCTACTGGGTGAGCATGGATCTACAACAGTGTCTCGTGAGACAGGGACGCCTAGGGGAGAACTGACAGCATTGCCAAATCACCAGAAGTGTAGCGGGGGGTTTCTCGTCGACACAGGCAGTCTGGGGGCGCATGGGTGGTGGGGGCGGGTGCCTGGAGCAGCAAACACAAAGGCATCCGGGCTCCAAACATCAGACTCGGCGCGTCAGGGCACTCGAAGTCTTTGAGATAGAACAAGAAAAGGGGCGGGCACGTGCCACTAATAAAGGACGAGGCGACGGTGATGCTTCAACTAACAAGCTTCGTCACCACCCGTCGACTCATGACTTCGGTGACCATGTGTAAACAGTCCCATCTGTGCTCAAATTGGACCAGATAGAATGTATGAACACAGTTCCCGGAAAAGAGGAACAATCGATCAAAAACACCGAGATGGTTGAGGGGCGGCTGATGGGGGAAATGATACAATCAAGTGAATTTTTCACGGAGTGAGTGTACTGCTATTCCATGGAACTACGACGTGGAGTCTGATTCATCAGCCTAATTTGGCACAATTCATGCTCTCATCTCATACTCTCTCTACTCCATTTTTTTTGGTGTTTTCGGGAACATTGTCAAATATTTGACCACGTTACGTTCAAATTGATTCATCATCATCTTATTTCAAAAGGTGGAGAAGCTCCGTGGGGCATTCCATGCATGTTCCACCTCACAGTGAAACACATCATCACACAATCCGCTTCTTCTTTAGGACTTGTTGGGACTACCCCTTATTTGATGCTGAGAATAAAAACTTCAATTCGTTTAAAGGTGGCATGAATGAATGCGTTGTTGAGTGGACCTTACAACGCGGGTGACAGAGCCTGACAGGGGCCCTTTGTGGTTTGTGTGGGCATATAAGCAACATCTAACTTTACCTTATCAACCACAATTACAAGCAGACTCCATGAAAAACCCTGTTCAAGAATGTCCCCACCTGCCGGGAATTTTGAGTTTCTGAAAGAGATTCACATTTTTGGCATTCTACGATGGTGGACGGAAGATTTTCACAACAGTTTCCAGTGTGCTTTTATGAAGGTGTATGTTGCGAAGAGAGGGTGTGGGTGGGTGTGAAAGGCGGTCTTGTTTGGGTGTTTTGTCCGTTTTGTTTTTTTTTTTTTTTGTTTCTTTAAATTTGGTTTACATGACCTGAAGTTACATTTACATGTGACAGCCATGCATGTCCTGGCCGCTTTGGCGGTCTCTCGCTGGGCTGTAAGCATCATTACCTTCACTCTAACCAAAGTTGCTGGTGCAGTGTAGAAGAGTTGTTACTTTTAAAGATGTAGGAAGTCGTTTTTCTCTTTTTGCCTTTTGGTTGACATGTGAGCTGACTTCAACGTGGTGTGACAGCCTTGATGTGGCCCGGTTACGGTCAGTGGGTTATATAAGCAACATACCTTACCTTACCTGGAAAGAAAGGAAGTAGTTGTTTACATATGAGGCACAAGGAGGGGAAATGACTGTTAGAGCAGTTATTCACCTGGCATTCAACTCATCTTGTGCATGCGTAGTGTGACTCGGTGACTCTTGACGGACTAAAAAATGTACCGCTTGCATCACTGTCTGGAACAGTCTCAGAAAAGTGTGAATCTTTCGTCTGTTTTCATGCTTAACCATATACAATCCCTGTGGTGTGTTTATTGGAACACTGGCAAAAATGCTGGGGCTGTGTTTTTTAAGATCGGAAAATACCACGCAGTCTGTGTTTGATGGGTAAACTCGTGTGGTATTGAACAATGGATGAAAAATGCTTTGTTTTTGCCTTAGATCCTACATACACTGTCGTTGGTGTGTTATTGGTACACGGCTGATTACTTGGGTACCCTGCGTGTGTTATTTGGTAACAGCTTCGCCCTCACATGTTNGCGTCGCCCCGGTGTCGTCCCCCTGCCCCTGCCCTTGCACTGGTATATATCTATCTGTAGATATTTGGGTGTGTGGTGGGTGGGGGGTGGTGGTGTGGTGTGTCGTTGAGCATGGCACATGAGGGTGAACTGGCGTGCGTGTTGTGCGCTGCGTGCGTGATGTGTGATTGTATGTGGAAGTTTGTGTGGTTTGTGTGTGGGTGTGTGTACATGTGTGTGTGTGTGGTTCACTCATGCGTGCGTCGTGGCGTGTGTGCCATAGCGTGTATGTTATAAATTCCTCATGCCCCTGGTTTCTCATGAAGTCCCTCATGGCTAATTTTTCTCTCCGCTTTCATGCTCCTAGTGAGTTGTGTGTGTCAAAGTCATCAGTGATCACTCATGATCACTTGGGGTGTGGACTTTACTGGCTGCTGTCTAATGGAGCAGGAAAAAAATGGCCGAGAATATAGCCACTGAAAAAACTACATAAGATGCAAGCATAATAAACATACTTCAAAAGTTTTATCTTGAACCACGCGTGAGGCCGGGGTGCGGGGGGGGGGGGGGTGGTCGTGTGGTGCTAAAAAACGCTCACAATCAAACATGCGTCAGCAATGTATGATGACGTCAACATGACGCGTCATGAATGTCATTATGCTTTTTCGTCCACCGAGAATATTCCATAATAAAGAAGAAAAACCGTTTTGGGCCGTTACAGCCATTAGGTAACCGCTATCTGGTAAAAATAAAACATTGGGCATCATCCCATGAACCATAATGAAACACACCTACAAATTTTCAGAAAGATCGGCCCAGAAATTCTGTCTGGAGCGAGTGGAACACATTTTAACCACGGACAGACAGACAGACACACAGACAACATTTCTTTGTTCCCATTCTAAAGTACTCCCTGTTCTACAAGAACTGGGAGCTACAAAAACGAAAAGAAAGGAACAAGAAAACAAGACAAGCAAGGCACACCAGAGCCAGGCTGTTTGAGGAGCAGGGGGCCAGGGTGGGCAGCTTGGGGTTGTGGCGGTGGTGGTAGATGTACTGGGGCCATCGTCGCCACCA
>JADBJO010013722.1:57175-69675 GCA_016801955.1 Conus betulinus
CACACATAAGGTGTTATGACAGACATCGTATACACCTCGTGTATGCTGGGCCAGCACACATATTGCACTATGACAGACACCGTGCACATACCAGCTGCCGCGGCAATGTTGTTAGAATCATGGACTCCTGGCTGGGAGGTCGCAGGTTCGATTCCCATTCAGTCATATGGGATTTTTCTGCCCCAACTGGTTCCTACCCAGAGTTGAGTTTGCTACGGGGCTCAGTTGGGAAGACTGGGACCACACAGTCGTGTTTCATCCACTTAATGGAAGCGTCTCTGAGAGCGTTGCTCAAATTTCCTGACCAACACTACAGGTATTTGTATCTCTCGGGCCTGGTTGATGACGGTATATATTATGAAAGGAAGCGCAGGGTACAGCCCTGTCATGCAGTCTCAGACCGGAATGAAAATCTGCAGCACCATCGTCATCACCCTCATTCTCATCTACCAGCATTAACTAACCAAAACAAGTCTCAAAATCTGTGTCCCTCCATGCCCTGCTCTCACGATGACCTCAGTTTTGATGTCCTCATCGTGTCTGTGGCCTTGCTTTGATTCCGTCAGGGTCACCGGTATCGGCAAATTCATAGGGACGACACTGGACAGACATGGTGGCGCCCTCTGAAGGGAGAGCTCACTCTTGCTGGCTCTGCGACCAAGCAGTTATTATCATCAGCAGGAGGCTTAGTAGATGGTGTCCTGCCCACATTGGATCAGAACAGGTGGCCACTAAACACCACCAAAAAGACTCAGCAGCAGTACAGTGTCTGCTTTGGCGGGTTGCCTCTTGACGACTTAAAATTGTCTGACCCTGTGAATTGCTGGTGCCCAGGCTGCGGCAGGCTGGACCGACTTGTGGTTGTGGACCGTTGGGGTGGGGAGAGAGGGGGGGGGGGCGGAATGAGTAAATGTGGGTGTAATGCCCCTGAGGTGGCCCAGAAGATGAGGCAAGAAATAAAAAAAGACACCACGCACACCTGTACGCTGAGCCTGCACACATGTTTGTGTTATGATAGACACCATGCACACTTGTATGTTGAGCCTGCACACACTGTTATGATAGACACCATGCACACCTGTATGTTGAGCCTGCACACATACTGTGTTATGATAGACACCATGCACACCTGTATGTTGAGCCTGCACACATACTGTGTTATGATAGACATCATGCACACCTGTATGTTGAGCCTGCACACATACTGTGTTATGATAGACATCATGCACACCTGTATGCTAGGTCTCAACACACAACGTTACAGTAAACACCACCAATGCCTCATGTATGCTGGGTCTTGACATATGGCATTACAGTAGGCAACGCACACACACCTCACATATGCTGGGCCCGTGTACATAGCAGTATAAAAGATAACACATACACTTCATGCATACACCCTTTGCACATCTTGGTTCTGAACACATTGCATTAGGACTGATAACATGGGCACAGGGAAGAAACTTCTCAAATCTGAAGATAAAGAAAAATCATGTGAGGACAGAGAAACCTACCTTACCACAGTTGTGTGCAACGGCAGTGTGTGTGTGTGTGTGTGTGCATGCGCGTGCACGTGTAGTGTGTGTGTGTGGTATGTGTGGTGTGTGCGTGTGTGTGTGTGTGTGTGGCGCGTGCGCATGCCTGCGTGCGTGCGTGCGTGTGTGCATGCATGTGTGTGTGTGTGCAGTTAAATGGTAAAGCTAATGGTCTGTACGATTTCCCTTAGATTGCTTGCGTGCGCACAGAGAAGAAATCCGGCGTTCTGCCACAGTCACAAGCTAGGCACATCAGGGTGGGTGTGCCGAGAGCCACAGTGTAGTGTTTAGTGTACTGCCACAGAATCCAAGAAGACCCAGGAACACAAGAGAAGGAGAGAGGACCACTGACCTGAGGGGCTGGGAGGTGGGGGTGGAGGCGGAGGAGGAGGAGGGGGCCAGACAAGACAGGTTCAGCACCTTGTGGAACAGCTGCAGACACTGCTGACCTGTGACATACACACACACACATCATCATATGCATACCATATATACACACCACACACATCACATATGCATACCATATATACACACCACCACACACACATCACATATGCATACCATATATACACACACCACACACACATCACATATGCATACCATATATACACACCACATACATATAAACATGCACGCCCACACATACACACACCACATATGCAAACATGCACACGCACACACCATACACACACATACAATCATGAACGCACACACACACACACACACACACACACACACACACACACACACACACACACACACACACACACGTACACAGACACACTGCTCACCCAAACACTACTCACACACACTGCTTTCACACACACACACACACACACACACACTACTACTCACACACACTGCTTTCACACACATACACTACTCTCTCACACACACACACACACACACACACACACACACACACACACACACACTGGTCACTCACACACACACACACACACTGCTCACATACACACACACTCTGTTCACTCACTCACACACACACATTCCACACACACACACACACACACACACACACACACACACATTCCACACACTGCTCACCACACACACACACATTCCACACACACACACACACACACATTCCACACACGCACACACACACTGCTCACAAACACACACACATTCCACACACACACACACACACACACACACACACGTACACACACTCCCCGAACATACGAACCAATCCGCTTTCTGTGGGCCAGGTGAGCGTAGCGCCACTTGCGGAACAAGGGGAACACCTCCTTCAGGATGTGCAGCAGGCAGGCCAGCAACTCCTCCCCCATCCCATCCTGAGAGAACGTCTGCAACATCCACCCACCTCCGGATGACGCGCATCATCCCGAACTATCACGACGCCCAGGACACCCAAGGATGATCATCATCTGCTGTCCAGAGAGCAGCAAAGTGTCCTGGTGAGGCTCCGCACCGGGCACAACAGACTTCACTCTTTCATCCCTACAACCCGGTTTTCCGGTTTGCAGAAATCCTACCCTTTCCTTCCTGCAGCCCGGAAAACTGGGCAGCACAAAATCCCTCCTTTCCTTCCTGCAGCCCGGAAAACCGGGCAGCACAAAATCCCTCCTTTCCCTCCTGCAGCCCAGAAAACAGGGCAGCACAAAATCCCTCCTTTCCTTCCTGCAGCCTGGAAAACCGGGCAGCACAAAATCCCTCCTTTCCCTTCCTGCAGCCCGAAAACCGGGCAGCACAAAATCCCTCCTTTCCTTCCTGCAGCCTGGACAATCGGTTCTCGCTGTAAGCACTTTGAACTTTGCACGAGTCACGTCATCAGTATACGTCACGACCGGGTCGCTCGCGCTGCAGTGTTTATGAATGGAATGGATGCCAGATGGCCGCTACAGAGTGGGAAAATGGTCGTTCTGGCCGGTTTGCTACTGCATACGTGGCAGTTCTCACCTTACACTTCTTTGTTTTTTTTTCTCTCTGTAAATACAGGAATGAAGGGAATACTCCTATTATAAGAATCTAGGAACAAGGGAACGTAATGGCTCACAGAAAAGTAGGAATGAAAGAGTTGACAGTCACCTGTGCCGAAAGCTCAAGGCGGTGCCTTCTCCAGTCTGTCCTTGTGGGCAGGAAGAACAGACAGCGGAGCATGTGCTCCAAAGGTGCCCATTGCATGAACAGACAAGGAGAGAGGTGTGTGGCCAACAGAGACAGCTCTGATGACGAAGCTCTACGGCAGTCTACAAGAGCTGGAGAAAAACGGCACTATTCATCTCAGACCGAGTAGACCAAGGAGTAGGCAAAGAAGAAGAAAGAATCCACCCACCTCAATGTATTGAAAAAAAAAAAAAAGAAAGAACACCTGGAGAACCTGCAACAGTCGCCTTCAGTCTTGCCTACAGCCCAGTCTCTATGAAGTTTGGCCGCCCACACAGGCCAACATACACATAAACCATGTAAACAAAGTGTACAAAGCCTTGCTTAATGCACAAGACCAACCCAAAGAGTGAATTTTCAACAAACGTATCTTACGAGTGATTGCTCATTCTTCATTGTCCAGAGTGTTGTTTATCTTGCCTGAAGAAGAGGTTTAAAACATGTCGTGTTTTGTCTTGTTTCTTCTGTCCACATTGTTCGGTGGCATCATAACAATTACTTTTGGAAAATGTACCTTCTTCAGATGTCTCGGTTAGATGTCACAAGTAGCACACATGAACTAGAAAGGCATTCAGGACAGCCCACAACTAGAAAGGCATTCAGGACAGCCCACAACTAGAAAGGCATTCAGGACAGCCCAGAACTGGAAAGGCATTCAGGACAGCCCAGAACTGGAAAGACATTCAGGACAGCCCAGAACTGGAAAGACATTCAGGACAGCCCAGAAGTGGAAAGACATTCAGGACAGCCCTGAACTAGAAAGGCATTCAGGACAGCCCAGAACTGGAAATGCATTCAGGACAGCCCAGAACTGGAAAGGCATTCAGGACAGCCCTGAACTAGAAAGGCATTCAGGACAGCCCAGAACTAGAAAGGCATTCAGGACAGCCTTGAACTGGAAATGCATTCAGGACAGCCCAGAACTAGAAAGGCATTCAGGACAGCCCAGAACTAGAAAGGCATTCAGGAGAGCCCTGAACTAGAAAGGCATTCAGGACAGCCCAGAACTAGAAAGGCATTCAGGACAGCCCAGAACTAGAAAGGCATTTCAGGACAGCCTTGAACTGGAAATGCATTCAGGACAGCCCAGAACTAGAAAGGCATTCAGGACAGCCCAGAACTAGAAAGGCATTCAGGACAGCCCTGAACTAGAAAGGCATTCAGGACAGCCCAGAACTAGAAAGGCATTCAGGACAGCCCAGAACTAGAAAGGCATTCAGGACAGCCCAGAACTGGAAAGGCATTGAGAACAGCCCAGAACTCACGAAAGTCTAACAGACCCTGACCCACCCTCTGAATTTGAAAGAAATCATGTTTTCCACCATGGGAAGTAATTAGCTACTGTGGACTGAAAGACTTATTTCCCATTTTTCACACACCTCCCCCCACCCCCACCCCCCCCCCCCTTCTAAATGACTTGCAGAATATGAAAAGTCAAGTCAGTTAATACTGCTTACAGCCAAGCTGAAGACAAAAAGGCCATATCAGGTCTGTCATCCCTTTGTACATATAATGTCAATGTTAAGAAAGCTAGAACACATTCATGTACTATTTAAGCGTATCATTTCGTACATAGTTTTCAAAATATGTGTGAGAAAATCTCTTTTACATTTGTATCAGCGCCGTCATGAAATAAATCTATTATATCTGTGTACGCCATGGCATTCACTGCAACTTAAATATTGCCAATTTCAGTCTGGTAAAAGTACAATCAAAATGCTTCACTTTAAGCTCTAAAACATCAACTCAGACCAAAGAATACTGGCAATAACATGTATGCACTCACATACACACAAGCCCAGAATCACACAAAATGTGCACATGCATGCGCCCACAAAAAGCAATACCTCCACCAGCGTGGTCAGCATGTCCAGAACGGCCAAAGTCAGGGGGTACCGCGCCTGAGTGCACTCCGTCCCCACCTGTATCAGCCCCAGAGTCCCCGAGTTCAATCCTCGCCCACTGCACACACGTACATCATCATCATCATCAGCAGCATCCTGATGGACACTGCTCACAGGAGTGCCAGGACAGACACTTACCACTTAAAAGTTTTCCCATTGCACGTCTGTGTCCAAATCTCAATCAACCAAGCTTTGATTTTATTATGGAAAACTTTAAACACATCTCGCACATCATGTACACAAATTAATCTATACACACCCTCCACTTCATCCACTACCAACACAAACACCCTCGTACATACACATACCGTACACCTCCACCACCTTCACCTCCTGCCCTCCTCCCTCCCCTTTCCTCCCTGCCCCTTTCACCGTGCAGGGGGCAGGGGGAAAGGAAGTGACCACGTACCTCAGGACCTCACCCAGGTCATCCACATTTCTCCGTCAGGTAAGGCAGCAGCCCTGTCTGCGTCACCTTGTGCCACACCTGCCAGCATACACACACACCTGTACACACACATGGCCACGGTCTGGGGGGAGATACAGGGATGGGTGGAAAACCAGCTGACCAAACGGTGAATGGGTACCTACATGGAAGGACGGGCAGCAGACGAAAATTCAGCTCTGTGCAGATTTCAAAGAGGGAGAAAAACAAAAAAAGAAAAAGAAGGGGGGGAGGAGGAGGGGGGGGGGGGGGGGGGGGGGGGGGCGCATATCTTTTCACAGGAGTGAGTGGAACCGGGGAGGCGATGGTGGGAAATGAAGGTGAAGAACAACAAGTGAGAAATCGACCATGCACCCAGACACTTACAGGATCCCCATTTCATTTTTTCATGGACTGTGCAACTGAAGCAAACTGTCAGAAATTCTGCAAACACCAAAACGCCCCTGCAAGAATGAAACGCATGAACACTCAAACCCACGGAAAACGGAATAAGTCCAAATAACACGACAACGTGTAACTTCAGATTAGTCATCAACACCATGACTTAAAAGTCAATGGAGTCATTTTTTAACTGGAAAATCTTGATGGGTATATGATATGCAACCTTTGACAAAGCTCTAACACACACGTAATAACAATAATGACGACAATTTCTATAGCGCCTGTTCTAACAACACAGACTACAAGATGCTTTACAAGTTTGAAAAAATCAGCATCTAAAACATACGCAGGACACACACACACACACACTTCTGCGTTCACCAGTCATAAACATGTGCATGCACTCACTCATACACACACGTGCACTCACAAACATGCACACACACACACACACACACACACCAACTCACACTGGGACACAATGTTGCAGACATAAAACACACTATATAACACAGTAAACAGCTCATTCCTACACGAGCAAAGTGCGCAAGCGACATGCAGCAATTCAGTAATAATTCAGATGGTGTTCTGCAACTGGCGTTCACAGAGACAAGTTTTCAGTGCAGATTTGAAAAGTCAGGAAGGAAGGTGGGCATGACGTAGATGGAAAGGTAGCAAATTCCAGAATATGGCCGCAGAATATGAGACTGTATACCTCTTTGGGGTAGACGGTGGCAGCACAGGCGATGCAGCTGAGGGCTGCACTGAGAAGATCCAGAGGGGCCGGCCGCAACACAGAGAACCTGTCCAACACATCACACCCCTCAGACAATGCTCTCTCTCTCTCTCTCTCTTTCAGAGAACCTGTCCAACACATCACACCCCTCAGACGATGCTCTCTCTCTCTCTTCAGAGAACCTGTCCAACACATCACACCCCTCAGACAATGCTCTCTCTCTCTTTCAGAGAACCTGTCCAACACATCACACCCCTCAGACAATGCTCTCTCTCTCTCTTTCAGAGAACCTGTCCAACACATCACACCCCTCAGACAATGCTCTCTCTCTCTTTCAGAGAACCTGTCCAACACATCACACCCCTCAGACAATGCTCTCTCTCTCTCTCTCTTTCAGAGAACCTGTCCAACACATCACACCCCTCTGACAATGCCCTCTCTCTCTTTCAGAGAACCTGTCCAACACATCACACCCCTCAGACAATGCTCTCTCTCTCTTCAGAGAACCTGTCCAACACATCACACTCCTCTGACAATGCTCTCTCTCTCTCTCTCTTCAGAGAACCTGTCCAACACATCACATCCCTCAGACAATGCTCTCTCTCTCTTTCAGAGAACCTGTCCAACATATCACACTCCTCAGACAATTCTCTCTCTCTTTTAGAGGACCTGTCCAACACATCACACTCCTCAGACAATTCTCTCTCTTTCTCTCTCTCACAAACCAGAATCTGATTCCAAAACTAAGACGCCAGCAACCCCTGTGTCTGAATACATTGCTGCTGGTAACACAGATGGAACGAGTCTGTTCATATACATACATACATATATATATATATATATATATATATATATATATATATATATATATATATATATATATATATCAACATGACAGCATTCATGAACACACAAATACTTGTGTGTAAACAGGCGAAACACTTCAGTCATTCTTAGCGATGAAAGTAACTGTGTGCAAACACACGCGCACGCCACATGCAAACACACACATACACATGTGTCACATCGACATGTCATTTGAAAAAAAAAAAAAGTTTGCTGGACTACGAAACAAAAAGTTCAGGTACTCTTTTTAAGTACAGAATTCAATAAACTTCCTGTCAGTAACTGCACACAAGAAAAAATAATTACCCCCCCCCCCCCCCCAAAAAAAAAAGTTACTCTCTTGGCCCCAAACTAACACCTGTGAAAGTTCTTACACACACTTGCCAACATTCACACGCAAATCCCCACATATTGCTTTGTACACACCTGATGAAATATTCCATTCAAACATGCACTGCAATCTTGGATAGCAACGACCTCCCCAAATAACTTACAGTACATAAACAATAACCAGCCATGATTGGACAAACAGTATCCCCCATCGGGACTACAGTTGAAGGTAACTTCACTGAGACATAAGACATTACAAGAACAGACACAGGAGCATGCAGGTAGATAGACAGACGCCGGTAAATTCTCCTTCAAAGGAAGGAAAGATAAAAGCAGCAGGGAACAGGAGTCGAGCCTGTTTTCGTTTTTATGGCTTCGTGAGTGTGTCAGACACGTGTATTTTTGTTACTATAAAGCACTCTGAGGAATACACAAAAATAAATCAACAAGACATATCTATCATTGTTATAACAATGAACCAGAAAAGGAATAATCTGTGAATTATGTCTATATAAGACTTATGTTTGTCGCTGTTATAATTACAAGCCAGAAAAGGTATCACCTGTGAATTATGTCATATGTAAGACTTACGTTTATCGTTGTTATAATTATGAGCTGGGAAAAGAATCCTTTATGAATTACATCATATACAAGACTCATGTTTATCGTTGTTATAAATATGAGCCACAAAGGAATCACCTGTGAATTATGTCATAACACAAGGAGAGGAAGGGAGCAAACTCCTGCGCAGCGGTTGCCGTGTCCGCCTTCAGTACGTGGTGCACCAGCTCCATCACCATGGTAACCCGCTGCACCTGTTCCCCTTGCACATGCCTGCCCCCACCACACCACCTCCAGGTTCATGTGCACTGTTACCTTGCTGTTTGCCACAGGTCAGTATCATGCAGCTTTCAATTAAAGATAGGTGTGCTCAATTAACAAGTATATGTTTGATATGTGCGCTCAATTAACGAGGATATGCCTGGCGAACTGCAACAGGGCAAACGCTCTCATGGAGGCCAAAGGAAGCATTTCAAAGACAGCCTCAAATTCTCCCTGAAGGCCTTCAACATCAGCCACACAACATGGGAGCAGACCGCCCGGGACAGAGACGGGTGGTGATCAGCTGTCCGCAAAGGTGCAGAAACCTGTGAAAGCAACAGAACTGCTGCAGCTGAGCAGCGCAGGATGATCAGAAGACTAGTGTCAAACAGATCTCCAGCTGCTGCCACCATCCCCTGCCCGTACTGTAATAGGTCTTTCCGGGGCGCAGATTGGCCTGACCACTCGACGGACAACAAACACAACATATGTTTGATTCATCAAATGTGGTAAGGTAAGGTAATGTTGCTTACAGCCCAGCCAACCGCAAAGGGCCATGTCAGGGCTGTCACCACATTAAAATCAACTCACAAGTCATCAAAAAAAACACACACACAAAAAAACACCATTCACGCATTTCTTTGAAATACACCTAAAAACGCACTGGACACTTCGTTCAAAATCTTTCTTCCGCAAAGTCTCCGATCAGATGAAAAATGTTACTCTCTTTTAGAAACTCAAAGATCACCTCAGGAGGGACATCTCTGAACAAAGTTTTCATGGAGTCTAATGTAAAGTGTTTATGTCTCACATCGAGCAAGTCCCAACATTCTACAAGAATATGTCTCACTGTGAGTGGTACATGACATGGAATGCACCACGGAGCTTCTTCACCTTTTTAAAAGATAAGAATGGGTGTAAAACGAGTGGCCTGTATGCAAGCAGCACAAGACTGTTTCATCTTTACGGATGCCTCTGGAACATGGTGAAACTTTTTCAGGTCTGGACGGATTTCAAATAGGACTCAATAAGTACACTATGCATCAACAGAAAGCGGTTTTCATCTTCTTCATCCTAATTAATCATACGGGGGGGGGGGGGGGGGGGGGGGGGGGGGGGGGGGGGGGGGGGGGGGGGGGGGGGGGGGGGGGGGGGGGGGGGGGGGGAAATCAAATCCTGTGGCCCTTCGTGTCCTGCTCTCATGGTGACCTCATTTTCAAATTTCCTCCCAAGTCCATGTCCATGGTCAGTTCATCAACGTCAATGGTATCATCACATTAACAGGGACTGTCACTGGACAGACAAGGTGGCGTCCCCCCCCAGAAAGGTCTCTCTCTCTCTCTCGCTCTGGCTTAGCCACTAAACTACTGTCATCAACTGGGGTCTCAGTACATAGCATCTTGCATATGTTGGATCAGGACAGACACCGCTGAGCACCACCAGCACAGCTTGGCAGCAAGGCAGTGTTTCCTCGGGTGGGTTGCCCCAAGCCAGCCCGATGCCGAATTCTCCCCGTGGGTTGGGGGCGCCGAGGCTGCGATGCCACAAACCTGGCTGTGGCAGCGTATGTGAGGCGCCAGAGTGAGTGGCGTGAGAGTGATGACCCTAACAGGCAGCAACAAACAAAACAACAACAAACAAAAAAAGAAAGAAAGAAAGAAGAAATAAAGTGTTACAATTACTTCTACCTCTACTTCTACTACTACAGTCACTACTATTTCTACTTCACTGAGGTCACTACTACTTCTACTTCACTGAGGTCACTACTACTTCTACTTCACTGAAGTCACTACTACTTCTACTTCACTGAGTCACTACTACTCTACTTCACTGAGGTCACTACTGCTTCTACTTCACTGAGGTCACTACTACTTCTACTTCACTGAGGTCACTACTACTTCTACCTCACTGAGGTCACTACTACTTCTACTTCATTGAGGTCACTACTACGTCTACCTCACTGAGGTCACTACTACTTCTACTTCACTGAGGTCACTACTACTTCTACTTCACTGAGAGATCACTACTACTTCTACTACTACTTCTACCTCACTGAGGTCAATACTACGTCTACCTCACTGAGGTCACTACTACTTCTACTTCATTGAGGTCAATACTACGTTTACCTCACTGAGGTCACTACTACTTCTACTTCATTGAGGTCACTACTACTTCTATGTCATTGACCTCGAGGTCACTACAACTTCTACCTCACTGAGGTCACTACAACTTCTACGTAGTTGACCTTGAGGTCACTACAACTTCGACACTGTTGGCCTTGAGGTCACTACAACTCCTACATTGTTGACCTTGAGGTCACTACAACTTCTACGTCGTTCACCTTGAGGTCACTGCTACTCCTACGTCATTGACCTTGAGGTCACTACAACTTCTACGTCGCTCAGCTTGAGGTCACCACTCACCAGCGCCATGCGTGATCTGACGCAGCAGTTTCCCCGACCTCCGCCAGGAGCAGCGACCACCCGTTGTAAGGCACCTCCCACCTCATCAACGGCCCGGACAGCTCCTCCACCACCCCCTGTGGCAACGCTGCGCACACACACACACACACACACACACACACATACATGGCTATTCTGCAGAACAAGTTACAGCTCATAGCGCTCTGCCCTCGCATCACGGCCACACTACACAAGCCCCTGTCAGTTCTTGGTGCTATGGTGAACATGTTTCAGCACATGGCGCACAACCTGTCACACTGCCCTGCATCCCAGTGCAACAGAGTGTAAGATATATTGACCGGTAGGTTCTCTTTCTTCTTTAAACTGGTGAGAATGCTTGATTGAACGTGTTTCGTAACTCATCATGCTGCTTCGCATTCCAGTACAAAACAAGTGATAAGAAATAAACGGCTAGATTTTCTTTTTCTTCTTTTTAATTAAAGTGACGAGACTGTCAAGAATATCTGATTGAACGTGTTTCACAACTCAACATACTGCTTCGCATTCCAGTACAAAACAGTGATAAGAAATAAACAGCTAGATTTCCTTTCTTCTTTAATTAAAGTGACGAGACTGTCGAGAATATCTGATTGAACGTGTTTCACAACTAAACATACTGCTTCGCATTCCAGTACAAAACAGTGATAAGAAATAAACAGCTAGATTTCCTTTCTTCTTTAATTAAAGTGACGAGACTGTCGAGAATATCTGATTGAACGTGTTTCACAACTAAACATACTGCTTCGCATTCCAGTACAAAACAGTGATAAGAAATAAACAGCTAGATTTCCTTTCTTCTTTAATTAAAGTGACGAGACTGTCGAGAATATCTGATTGAACGTGTTTCACAACTAAACATACTGCTTCGCATTCCAGTACAAAACAAGTGAT